>APFE030943168.1:11024-34590 GCA_000404065.3 Pinus taeda | reverse complement strand
AGGGGAGTCTTTAATGAGGGCTGAGGTTTGCTTGTTTTAATTCTAGTACTCTTCCTTGCCTGAAATACATGGAGGTTTTTATTTTCCTCTTCTACTTTTGCTTGACTGGTGTATTGAGGGCAGTGATGGCGACTTTTTCTTCTCTTTCCAAAGTTTTAGGGGACTCTTCTCTTTGCTCTACCCTCTTTGCCTCCATTTCTCCCTCTTTTATCTCTTTTTCCTCCTCCTGGTTTGTCTCGTTTTCTACCTCCTGTTCTATCTCTTCAACTCTCCCCTCTACTATTTCTTTTCTTTCCTGCTTCCTCTCTTGCTCTACTATGTCACCACTAGATTCATCTTCTCCTCCTTTCTATTCTTCTTCCTCACTGATAGTAAGACTGACATCATACGTTAATCCCTTGATGTCACCCTCAGCTGTCATATTTCTGAAAACTTCACATGCTATACGGATTGTAAGGGTATGGAGGGCTCCTTCTACTAGGATCTCGATTAGGCCACAGTGAGCTAGCTGCTATGAATTTCCTTCTTGTACCTTGGTGCTGGAGTCAATGAGGGACTGGAGGAGAAATTAAGGAATACTGAGCTTTTGATGTGCTGGGGTATCCATGCCATATCTCAATTATTGGATGATTTTGAAATGATATCCATAAACAATGTTGTGCCTCCCCTCACAAGAAATGTATTTGATCAGTTGGTAGCTAACCTCATCCCATGGATATGGTACACTATCCCTCCTAATTCCATTTTTATCTTCAATAGGGGTCTCATTGTCATGGAAAAATTTCCTCTTGGCAGCATGGCAAATTATTTTATTATCTTTACTCCAAGGTAGCCCAGGAGGAAGTGTAGTGACCCTAGTGATGGATTCAGGGGTTATTTCAATGGAGAGGCCTCTAATGGTTACAGTAGCATGAGTTCTTGTGTGAGGGACTAGAGAGAGAGAAAATTCATGGGTAATTTCATCATCAAACCCTCTAAACTTCTTAAAGAAATTCATCCAGTTTGCCCTTGTAAATATTTCCACCACTTGAGGATGTGCATGGAGCCTAGTGGAGTTAGTGGACTCTTTTCTCATAAATGCCCCTATCATACTGCTTGTACTTCTTTTGAAAAACTAGATATGGAGGTGGAGACAGAATTTTGAGTGAAATAGAAAAACACAGGGGACCGTGTTTTTTTTTTTTAACTGATTTTTTTTTTATGTATTTCTACCCTCTTAAAGACTCATTTTATCTTCAATTTGAGACAAACTCTTTCACATTTTTATATTCAGCATAGGGAATTCTTGAAACCTACCTCTTCAAACTAAAATTCATCCCAAAGATCACATTTCCTCCCTTCAAAATGACTCACCGCCCCTCCTGTAGAAGCCCGCTGTCCCTTCTGTAGATTTCCTACAGGTGCTCCTATAGAAAACCTGTAAGGCTCCTATAGAATATGTCGAGAGAAAAAATACGGAGAAAATCAATGAGGATGGTGGATACGAGGCTGTGGGGACATAAGAAAACTACTGTGTTGCTGAGTTACGAGGAGAAACTGAAGAAAAGGTGGTGACAATGCGTGGGGAGGAGTGCTCATTACCTTTTGTGGCTGTTTTCGGTTATGAGTACTGAGCTGGCAAGGTGTACATTGCCTAGATTAGGACCCTTGCTCCCCACTTTCTTGGTCATCGTGACCCCCCTCATAATCATCCCCTCATTATTGCATCAAAGTTAACTCTTCCTTCTGTTAGCCTCCTGCTGCAGCAGGTTATTCATCTTTCGTGATCGACATGTTTACAGGCCAAATATGTCATACTTTGCTTGCCGCAATGTTCCATATTTGCTACTGAGGCAAGGAGGGAACAAACCTTGTCTGCAAGCATTTGGGGCAGACCAGTGGGATGAACGAGACCCAGACGAGAGGCAACACAAGAGTTCATTCTTCAATTGGTGGTACTTTGGAATGTCCAGTGGTTTGGTTGTGCAGGGATCTATAAATTTAATCACAAAATCATTGGAAGCTGTTGGTTGCAAAATGGAGTTATTACCTGATCCAACAATTGTTCATTACCATTTGCCTGATGGTCTTTCTGTTCGTGTTCATAGAAAATTTGAGGATTTCGTTGTTGAACTTACTGGTTATTTCCCACATGAAAAGGAAGGGATCTCCCAATTTTACAATGAATGTTGGAAGGTATTTACATCTTTGAACTCACTGGAACTAAAGTCATTGGAGGAACCATTGTATATTTTTGGCCAGTTTTTTAAGAAGCCATTGGAGTGCTTGACACTAGCCTATTACTTGCCACAAAATGCAGGAGACATAGCCCGGAAGTATATAAAAGATCCAAATTTACTGTATTTCATTGATGCAGAGTGCTTCATTGTGAGCACAGTGAGTGCCTTGCGGACACCGATGATAAATGCAAGCATGGTCCTATGCGATAGACATTTTTGAGGGATAAATTACCCAGTTGGTGGTGTTGGTGGAATTGCTAAAAATCTGGCTAAGGGTTTAGTGGATTATGGTGGGACAATTTTGTACAAGGCAAATGTCACATATATTATTCTTGAAAATGAAAAAGCTGTGGGTGTAAGGCTCTAAGATGGAAGACAATTTTATGCTAAGAAGATAATTTCCAATGCAACCAGATGGGATACTTTTGGAAAGCTTTTAAGAACAGAGAAGCTTCCCCCAGAGGAGAAAAATTTTCAAAGGTTGTATGTCAAAGCTCCCTCATTTCTCTCCATTCATATGGGAGTAAACGCAGAAGTTTTACCTTTGGATACAGACTTCCATCATTTTGTACTTGAGGATGACTGGGCAAGACTGGAAGAACCTTATGGAAGAATTTTTCTTAGCATTCCAACTGTTTTGGATCCCTCAATAGCTCTTGAGGGCCACCATATTCTTCATATCTTTACCTCTGCTTAGATCGATGATTGGAAGGTAGACCTGAACCTTAAGGAGTATTTGCAGGAGCATGAAACCAAATTATTTTAAGAAGGTCTCTCACAAAAAGATTGTAACATCAAGAAAGAAGCTGTGGCTGATGAAATTGTCAGCAGGCTGGAGAAGACACTTTTTCCAGGTTTAAAAGGAGCAATAAATTTTAAAGAGGTTGGTACACCCAAGACACACATGCGATTTCTTGCTCGTGACAATGGGACTTATGGACCAATTCCACAAAAAAATCCTAAAGGACTGCTTGGGATGCCATTTAACACAACGGGAGTGGATGGATTGTATTGCGTTGGAGATAGTTGCTTCCTGGTCAAGGTGTCATAGCTGTGGCTTTCTCAGGAATAATGTGTGCACATCGAGTTGCTGCTGACATTGTCTTAGAGAAAAAATCGGAAATTTTGGACAGAGGTTTCCAACCATTACTACGGTGGCTTCGAACATTCGCTTGACAAGAACAAATGATGGAACTCTAAACACTAAACTTTTTTCTTTCTATCTGATTCGTATCAGGCTTTTGACATTTATGATTGAAATCTACAAAAGGTTTTCGCAGGCTTAGAAAAAAGTTGGAAAGGTTTTCTCATGTGGATGCATTTTATCTATAGTCTGGAGTTAAAAAGCAGTAGTTCGGGACGAGCTAAACATATAGTGCAGCAACCAGCGCAGGGCAAGCAGTGGCTAAATAACAGTTTTTTTTCCTGATAAGGTGTAAAAGTCAAGAACTTTTCCTGCGACTTACGAGCACAACCACCAAGGAACGCGCTGTATTTGTTATAACGATTTGATTTTACAAATTGTTCATATTCTTCCTCTGTGGTGCGGTTGTGCTTGTGGCAGCTCAGAGTATAGTGATAAATTACCTTCAAGAATCGGATTAGTTAAATTGTTTGAATAATTCATGGAGGAACACGGGCAATGGAGGAAGAATGGTGGAGTTCTACTAATAGGCTATGCAGCATTTCGAAACTTATCTTTAGGAAAATATGTGAAAGTAAAGGCTGTCGCAGATGATATTTGCGAGGCTTTGCAGAGTGGTCCTGACTTACTCATTTGTGATGAGGCACACATGATAAAAAGCACAAAGGCTGATATAACACAGGCACTAAAACAAGTGAAGACCCAACGTAGAATTGCATTGACAGGTTCTCCTTTACAAAATAATTTGATGGAATACTATTGTATGGTAGACATTGTAAGAGAAGGATTCCTGGGAAAACAAACAGAGTTCAGAAACTGTTTCCAAAATCCCATAGAAAATGGGCAGCATGCTAATTCAACTGTAGATGATGTGAAAATAATGAATCAAAAATCACATGTCTTATATGAACAGTTAAAAGGTTTTGTACAACGTATGGGCATGAATGAGATGAAGGATGAGCTTCCTCCAAAATGTGTATATGTGATATCTGTAAAACTTTCTCCATTACAGTGGCAGTTATACATCAGATATTTAGAAGTACATGGGTTTATGAAGAATGAAATGAATGCATGTGTAAAAGTGGCACATAATAAATTCTTCTTGAATGCATATCATTCTTTAGCCAAGATCTGGAATCATCCAGGGTTACTGCAAATAGCCAAAGAGGACAGAGACTCTCAACAAGGCGATGACACGGTTGAGAATTTCATTTTGGATGGTAGCTTCAGCGATGATGATATGGAACGTGACTTCTTGAACGGAGATAAGATGAAAAGCAGAGTGGATTGGTGCTACAGCACATGGGCTTTTCAATTTTCCACCTGGTGTGCGTCCTGTACCAATTGAAATTCACATTCAGGGGATTGATATAGCCAATTTTGAGGCTAGAATGCAAGCGGCCAGTTATGTGATGTAGATGAGATGATCGGATCCAATAAAAATGAAAGCGTTTGGTGAATTTCAACAAGTTCCCTCAGCACCGCCTGAACCACAGCAGCCTAAATCCTTCTGGATGTGAAGGGCAACTGATCAAGCTGAAGGGACAGCCACCGCCACAATTTAAAAAGGCAAAAATTATTTTTTAAAATCTATGGAACCGCCTAAAGGATACCGACAAAAGGATTCATGCGCAGTTATTATAGAGTTATGGCCAAATATCCAGTGCATCACAAGAAATGACCCATACTTAAACTCAATTTTGATGCTGCTGCCTCCAGCGCAGCTTAAATAGATATTTTCTTGCATTTATTTCAGTACATATTAGGATAGAAGCTGTGACTCCATCAGATCTATCTGAGATCTGTTTTTAATAGATATTTTTCCTATTTAAACAACGATGTTCGTTGTTCAAAGGGTGAGAGTGGTTGATCGATAACCTCATTTTGAGACTTGCGCTGTACGCTCTAAGAGATTTAATAAATAGAGATTGCTGGAACACCTTGTGTGTTGGACTGTTTAAATGTGGCTTCGATGGCTGAAGAATAAGATTACTAGATTCTTGTACTTCTGCATGGAACAATAAGTTTTTCTCATCTCTTTCTACAGTTGCTATGTTTGCTATATCATATCTGTGTCATGATCTAAAATTGCAGGAAGGAAGAATAGCTCAGATGTCACATAGCCGTGCTCTCTCCTCAATTCCTGTTATTTCTCTATGTTTTCCGTCTAAATTAGCCTATGAATATGAATACCTCTTGGCTCATATTTACACTAGTTGCCTCCGTATATGAATATTGTTGTAGGAATTTCTTAATTGCTCCTATATAATGTTCAGTTACGTTCCCTCTGTTAGCATAATGAAAACTACTTAGCTGTCTTTCATTCCCTGACATCCGTTTCATCCTCATTTAAGCCTGATATTATTCCGTGTTTAGCTATTATGCTCTGTAGTTCCTTCTTTGCCAAAGAAAACACACCAGCAGCCCTTCCATCCTTGACTCCATGCCCAATGTTCTAAACTTCTTACGCTTCACATGCCAACTCTGCCTGAATAGATCATACATCCCGCCAAACTCAAACAAAAAGCATGTGCATAATAACTAGCCTGAAATGATTCCCTAAACAAAGCTAAATCCCAAAGAGAGAGCCCTCTCTGACTTCTGGTAGGCTAGGACCGGTAGTCCAAAGCTTGGTCTGTGGTTACCTCGGTCGTATCCCTTAAGGAGCCAAGGGACAACCTGAGTAATAACACCTTCCACTACCTGTCCTTCGCATCTTTTACTTGAGTTGATTGTGCACACGTGTGGGCGATCTCTCGGTTAAGTGGAGTCAAATAAATGAAGGTGGCCAAGTCAACTGGCCACCTTTCCATCTTTCGATTTCGACCATCTCATTGCCTTCGTATGATTCATAATTACACAAATGTAGATAGAGGATTGACTTAGCTACTAACTTGTAATCCAAGTGTATTTGCTGCCATCGACTATGAGGTGTTGTGGCTTTCACTATTGCATGCCTTCATTTTCCCTCATGCATGCTATCTATACTTGATAATGTGTTTTTGTGTGTTTCTACAAGTTCTTATTTTGCCAGAGATGAGCTACATGTGCCCTTTCAACTATTATATGTGTTGTCCCTTGTTGTTGGTGTTGGATTTCTATGGGATCTGCTGCTACAGGAATTCCTACACGAGCTCCTGTAGTTGCTTCTCCCATTGAAAATTTAGCTATTTCCTTATGCTTGGAGCTCGAGAATGATGCTATAGATAGAGATGAATGATGGAGCAATAGTAGGTAAGCTTCAGGTAAAGTTAATGGTTCCTTTTCCTTCTTTTATTTTTGTTTTTTTCAAAACTGAAAAACTATTTTTCTGTGCTTTTTTTGGAAAGGAAAAAAATAACAAAAATGATGATTGGAGTTTGATGGAGGCTTGGAAATGATGGCAAGGAGGTTTGAAGATGGTAAGAGGGATTATAGGTTCCTCATGAAGCTTTTCTTGTCCCTCAAATTGCCCCTTGTAGACACTTTTGGCTTTCTGTAATTCCTACAGGAGCCTGCTGTGGAATACACAGTTTTGGAAGAAGAGGTATAGTGCGGTGAAAGAGATGCCAAAAATGATGGAGGAAGGCATGGAGAAGATGAGATGGATGCTGGTATTAATGTCAAGGTCCCCTTGGCGCCTTCCTCTGCTCCCCGCAGTCCTCCTGCAAACCTGCAATGTAATAAAAATCCATTTCTTCTTTCTCTTTTTTTTTTTTTGAAAACAACTAAGGCTAATGGAAGCTTGGAAATGATGGAAAAGAGGTTTGAAGATGGTAAGAGGGATTATAGGTTCCTCATGAAGCTTTTCTTGTTCCTCAAATTTCCTCTTGTAGACACTTTTGGCTCTCTATAATTCCTACAGGAGCCTGCTGTAGAAAACACAGTTTTGGAAGAAGAGGTATAGTGGGTGAAAGAGATGCCAAAAATGATGTAGGAAGGTGTGGATAAGATGAGATGGATGCTGGTATGAATGTCCAGGTCCCCTTGGCACCTTCCTCTGCTCCCCGTAGTCCTCCTACAAACCTGTAATCCAATAAAAATTCATTTTTTCTTTCTCTTTTTTTTTTGGAAAACAACTAGAGCGCCTTAGAGAGGTTTCCACCTTAATTGCCTTCCCTGTGCACCTCCAAGGGAGGCTTTCACCCAAGGATCTTATTCTTTTCCCCATTTTTTTGACATCACTGGGCCACCTCAGAAGAGGTTTTCAATCCAATGATGGGACTCAAGCACCTCATGGAGGTTTTCACTTGAGTCCTTATTTTTTCTCTTTTTTCTTCAGTGAGTGGGTGAAGTGCAAGCTAAGACATGCTCCACTACCGTCACTGTTTTATTCAAATCTTCAATAAAATCTCACTTAGAGAGGGTTTTCTTGTAGACTTTCAAATGATATCCATTGACAAACATGGGGATGGCTTCACCATCAATGGTTCTGATCAGAACTAAACCATTGTCATTGCATTTCTCCATAGTGTAGGGTCCCAACCATCTTGTCCTCAACTCGCCTTTGAAATCCTTGTATATTGAATCATAGAGTAGTGCCCAATCTCCCTCTTGGACAAGTGGAATGCTTCTCCCTGATATTTCTGTCATGCCATATCTTTCTCTGAAGCTGAACTACCACTGTATGGGGAAGGGCTTGCAATCTGTATTCATCCAATCCATTGAGCTTAAGTAATCTCTCCTTCTATGCATGGCTAAGGTCTAGGTCCAACTAAGCTACAATCATTAGGGTATTGAACTCAAACTCTATTGGCAGTAAAGCTTTCTTCCCATAAACCAGTTCATAGGGTGTGAACCTGGTGGTGGTCTTCCATGTTGTGTTGTAGGCTAAAGTGTCCTCAACTAATCTGTCTGCCTAGTCTTTTTTGCTGTCGCTCACTAACTTGGTTAGGATCCCTTCTAATGATCTATTAGTGACCTCCACTTGCCCATTGTCTTGTAGATGGTAAGGGGTGGAAGTCATGTGCTTGATCTTATGATGTGTGAGCAGGTCTTCAACCAGGTTGGAAGTGAATTGACTGCCTTGGTCTGTGACCAACTCTCTTAGATACCCGAACTTGTAGAATACCTTTTCCCTCTAAAACTCAGCTACTTTTTCCTTTGTCACTACTTTTATTGCTTCTGTCTCCACCCACTTTGTTAGGTAATCGGTGAACACAATGATGTACTACTTCTGCTTTGAAGGGGGTTTGATAGGCCCCACAAAGTCCATGCCCCACTTCTCAAATGGCTCAAAGGTCACTTGAGGTTGCATGGGAATTTCATCCTTTGGAGTCGGTTTCCCCATCCTCTGACACCGATCGCATTAGCTTGTGTATCTCCTCACATCCTGATGAAGAGTGGGCCAGTAGTAGCCTGCTTACAATATCTTGAAGGCGGTTCTTTTTGCTGCAAAATGACCTCCACAAGGCCCATCATGATAGGTCAAGAGGATGTCAAAGAGTTCCTCTTCCCTAACACATCTTCTCAAGATCTGATCCGGGCCAAGCTTGAATAGATTGCCTCCAATCCAGGTGAAAGGGGCACTTTTCCTTACTATCTTGCTCTTCACTTTTGACGATAGCTGTGGTGGGAACTATGTTTAAACCAAGTAGTTCGCAATATCAGCAAACCAAGGAGAGAGTACTGATATAGCAAATAGGTGTTCATCTAGCATTTGGTCATCCACCTTTCCTTCTTCACTCGTAGGCAAATTTACTCTAAACAAAAATTTAGCAATAGCATTCTCTTTACCAGGTTTATCAATAATGATCAGACCAAATTGCTACAGTAAAATCAACCATCTAATAATGTGAGCATTTACATCTATTTTTTCATTAAATATCTAATTGCGGCATGATCCTTGTGAAAAAAGGCTTGATAGCCTATGATATAATGTCTGAATTTGTTTAAGGAATGCACGATATCTAGGAGTTCCTTCTCCGTCACTGTATAGTTTAACTTTGTCTTTAACAAGTTTTTGCTTATAAAGTATAAGGCATAAGGTAACTTTCCATCAATTTGTCCTAACGCTGCTCTTATTGCTTTGTTCAAGGCATCTGTGTGAATGTGAAATGTTAGGGCCCAGTTTGGGCCTCTGAGAATTGGGGCAGTCACTAGCTTGCTCTTCAAGGTATCTAGGGCTTCTTGATAGTTTTCTAACCATATGCACTCAACATCTTTGCCTAGCAGGCCAAACAAAGGAGAGGTTAACTTGCTGAAGTCTTTAATGAATCTCTTGTAATATCTAGCTAAGCCTAGGAAGCTTCTGACATCTCTCACCTTTTGAGGAGGTGGGACCCTTTGGATGATGGCAATTTTGTTGGGGTCCACCTGCAGTCCTTGTTGAGATATTGCATGACCCAGCACAGTCCTTTCAGTCATAAAAAATTCACATTTTTCTAGACTAAGGGACAGGTTCGTCTCAATACACTTATCTAGAACTTTTCATAGGTTAGATAACGCTTCCTGAAAGTTAGAGCCATAAGGATTAAAATCATCCATATATATTTCTACTGCATTGTGAACTAGTTGAAAGAATATAGTCAATACCAGTCTTTGGAAAGTGGCTGGAGCATTGCGCAAACCAAAAGGAAGGACCCGGTATGAAAAGGTACCCCAAGGACAAGTGAAATTGGTCTTATCTTGGTCTTCTAGGCTGATTTGAATCTGATTGTACCCACTAAACCCATCTAGGAAGGAGAAAAACTTTTTCCCTGCCCGACTGTCTAACACTTGATCTATGAAAGGTAAAGGAAAATGGTCATTTTTAGTGGCTTTGTTTGATTCATGATAGTCGACACAAATTCTCCACTTACAATTTTTCTTTCGCACTAGCACCAAAAGAGAGACCCATTCACTATCAGAGATGGGATAGATGAATCCTACATCAAGAAATTTCCGCAGTTCTTCCTTAACAATATTTTTAAGTACTGGGTTCATCCTCCTTTGAGGTTGTCTGACTCGCTTGCAATCTTCCTTGATGTATATATGATGAGTACATACTGAAGGGTGCACTCCCTTCATCTCCTTATAACTCTAGGGAAAGGCATCTAGATGTTTTCTCAGTATGTTGCATAGCTCCTTCTCCTGGGAAGTAGATAGGGATGGATTGATTTTCAATGTTCTTTCTCGGTCGAACTCTATATTTTTAACATGGAGAGAAGTGGGGTCAGCCACACAGAGATTAATTGAGGGGTTGTTTTAGGTTTCTCTTACTATGTCTTCTAATTTTGATACACTAGGAGGTGGATTCTGAATCAAATTTTCAATCATATCATCCTCATGTTGTAGTTCCCCCCCATGGCGATTTCTATTGTACAAAGTGGTGAAGAATAAAACTCATCCTCATCCTCCTCCTCCAACCAAAGAGGTAGATCATGTTCTAGCAAGGGTGGGACAGGAGGATATAGGATTAACTGCTTGGACATGTGCCCGTTCTTTAGGGTCATGTTCCCAGCTTGGCAGCTGAGGTAGGGATCGGCTGTAGCCAACCAAGGTCTTCCCAGAATGAGGGGATACCTAGTGATATTTGCCTTTCACTGGAGAACTAAGAAATTAGCAGGGTAGTCCCAAGAATCAATGGATACCATCACATCTTCCACAATCCCCTCAGGGGTCACATGGAGTGGTTTGCTAGCTGCAGCACTATCATGGTCTTCCTCAAGGAGCCTTGGAGGTTACTTTTGAGCATTGTGTCCTTTGTCATCACATTAATGGTAGCTCCCAGATTAATCAAGGTATGTGGGACCATTGTGCCATTGATGTGGACATCAACTACTGGGCTTCCAGGGTCCAAATATTTTGGATAGATTATGTGCCCCAACACTAGGTCAAACAATTGTCCTATGACATTGATGGTTGGGGCATCTCTCTTGTGCCTTCCTAGATGCCTAAAGCACTTTTCTTTGATCAACCTATTGTAGATAGGCACATCTTTTATGGCTTGGAGAAGTGGTATCTTCACACATAAATGTTTCAATTCTGCCAAGAGTTCAGTCTCTTCTAGGGTAGGTTGGATTTTCATGGATAGTCTCGTAGTAAAGGGTGGATTTTCCTTATGTTCACTTTCATCCTTATCTTCCTCAACCTCCCTAGGTGGAGGCTGGCTATCTAGGAGAACTTTCCCAAATCACAAGTTAATTTCTTGAATCTCCACAACATAAGTTGGGCATGATGTTCCCCACTATACACTTCCTAAGCCTGTCTATAGTTTGGGTTTGGATTGGCTAGGCATGTATTTGGGGTTGCCTTGGTGGAGCATAAGGTAACAGTTGAGGTTGGGTAGGTGGTGAAGGTAGAAGAGTAGGAAGAGAGTTGTATTAGGGCCTCCACCCCTGATGAGATGCATTCCACTAAGGTTGCGGCTGAGCATAGGATTGAAATGAATGGGTGGTTGGTTGGGCATGATATTGAGATGTGAAGGACCAAGGAGAAGGCGTGGACTAGGAAGGATGAGCAAGGGGGCTCCAAGAAGGTATGAAGGTGACTTGGTTTGGGTTATAGTATGCTTGAGATATCCCTTGCATCTCCTGCTAGTATGGTCTAGGTCCATGCGGCCTCCTTTCATTTATGTAATAGATCTATTCAGTGACTCCTTTGGCCCTTTGGTATATAGCTTTAAGCCCGAGAAAGGAAGGGCACTTATCTGTAGAATGATCTTCTTCACAGACTCAAAAAACCTCTATAGAGTTCAATGGGCATTCATTCCTAGGATGCCTCCTAGTGCATTTAGGGAAAAAATGGCCAAAGCCCACTCTACTTCCTCTTGTTTTATCTTTATATGTAAGGTATCCATTTGCATGGAAAGATTCTGCAGCATCTCACTCTTGAAGTCTTCCAGCATGTTTCCAATTTCACCTTTAATGGATGAATTGGAAGAAGAGATATTGGCTATGGGTTGACTCCCCCTACCTTTCTTTCTCGGTGCTCTAGAATGGTTTCTAAAAACAATCTTTATGTCCTCATAGGATAGTTGGTAGATGTCTCCCCTGACTAATAGAAAAGGTCTTCCCTAATTCCTCTAAGTAGGACCAACTTCAGAGACTCAGGGTCAAGTGTACACCTGGCCCTTTTGTAACTGAGCCAGAACCTCTCTTCATAGTCTTCCAGGGCCTCATCACTTCCTATGTTCATTCGAAAGATTTCTTCTTTAGTATCTTTTGACCTACAATAGTCTTGACACTTGTTGTTAAAGGCTTTTTACATCTAAGCCCAAGTTGTGATGTTATTGCCAACTAATCCCATGAACCATTGGAGTGTTGCATCCTTGAGAGTAGAAGGGAATAGTTTGAAATTTTGCTCATCTTCTGCATAGTCATAAGTTCGACAGATGAAAAAAAACTCGAACAAGAAGGTGTCAGGATCTTATATATTCAGACCATGGAAGTGAGGTAAGGCTAAAGGACTTATATTCTTCATTTTCGTGTCTGCATTGGTCTCCCTAATGGGAAAGGTACCCTCTATTCCCTCTCCATTTCCCCTAGCATTTCTATTTTCAGTCATTGGCTCTAGAGGAATTTTTTCTTCTTATTCTTCCCCTATAGTTTCTTCAAATATGTCTCGATGTTCACCTAAGGGTTCTTCTTGATCACAGCCACCAAAGAAGAGAGAAGGTTGGCTATGTGAAGCAATGGGGGTGTTGGGCAAAAAAATTCCTAAGTTATCTCTACTCCTACGACGCATGAAAGGAAATATTTTTGGTTCGTTTTTTGTTTCTTTTTCCCCACATTGAAAGTACCTGCAAAAATGGAAATTTTGATTGAACAAAACAAATTGCAACTAGCTGAATGGAAATTTGTAGAATTGAAAAGGAAATCCAAGGAAATGCAGAACTGAAAGAAAAGAAATGACTAGTCTAATTTTATCGAAATAAACTATTAGCAGAATGTTACAATAGGAAATAGAAGAAAGCAATAATCACAGAATACTCTGACGCTTCCCTAGAAACGATGCCAAAAAGTGGTGAGCACTAGTATTGCAGTAAGGATGCTGCAACTCCAGGGCTGCCAACTTTACTTTTATCAACCTGGTAGTTTGTAACAAACTTGGAAGCGTCGGTGCTATATGCACAAGTACTAATTCTCATTGCAGGTTGCCACTTGGTTAGCTGGCGTGAGATCACTAGAAGCTCAAGCCAACTTCTATAGATTTTAGAAGAAGCCCTATGTGTGATGAAAGGAAAGAAAGATTACTCTATGGATGCTATTCTAGCTGCAGAAAGGAGAAAGAATGAAATGTAAAGCAAAACCTAATAAACCCTAATTAACAATCTAATTCTACTTTTGCCAAAAACACTATGAAAACCATGAAAGAAATGCCATTACCTACTCAAGGAAGTAAGCAACATCTAACCATGCTATTTCTCGAAGTAAATAAGCAAAAAACATATTTTTGGATTTTTATGTGTTTTTATGTGAATTTAACATGCATCTAATTTATTGTGTGTAAGTGTGGCAGCGAACAGGTGGCATTAGAGGGCAGTTTTGGAGCTTGGGAGGATGTAGGATGGTGTGGATGGGTCCTAGGAGGTATTAAGTGTCCTTATGGAGGCTTTTCCCACACTCGGCCTTCAAAAGAAAGCCTACAAGAAAAATTACAGGAGAAGACAGGAAAACTACAGGAAGAAAACAGGGAAACTACAAGAGGCGTACAGGAGGAGGCCGAGAGACTTTTTCACTATTTTGAGGGTGTGAGAGTGGGTGGAAAAGGTGGATGAAGGTTGGAATTAGGTGTTGGGGTGCCTAAGGTCTACCATGAATCACCAAGAGAGAGAAAGATGAATGGTTTTGCTCGAGGAGAGAGGAAGAAGTTCTATGAAAAATGAAAGAAACTAGGGCAGAATTGAGGTGAGGTTTGGGAGACCTATAGGGTATGGATCAGATGGAGGGTGTGATTTCTGGTAATTTGGCCTACTACTGGAAGAGATCTATTGTATAGAAACTAACAGTCAACCTAGAAAATCAAGCAACCAATGAAATGAGTGCATCCTAGGAAAAACAGAGTTTTGCATTAAAATGGCCTAAACTATGATGTATAAAAGGAAATGTTGGGAAATATTGTAAGAAAGGAAAGCATGCAAATGAATATTCCAAATTAGGAAGTGAACATGATAAAGAAGATCTAAAGTAAAGCAAAACTGGACTATCAACATACTAGAGAGCTGCAAACACTAGAAGTCCTAGGAATGAGGAAAATCTGTGTTTTTGTGGCAGCAAGGGTGTCTCTGCCTCAAATCATGGTCCCAGAGGGAGGCAGAGAGGCCAACACACTATTTCTATCCTTTTGAATCATCTCTAATCACTACTTAACTTGCTACAGAAAACACAAATGGAAGCAAGCTATTAAATCATCAAAAGCAACCTATTCTTAACCATAATAGAAATACATCTAACAACAAACTAATCTACAAACTGAAGTAAAGCATACAAATACAAGTAAAGAGAAGCTTGGCTGCTTGGATTGGGCCCTAACCCAAGAGCTTCAGCCTTATGAGGTAACTCAATGCTAGCTCAAAAAGGATTCCATCTTCCTTATCAAAAAATAGCAAGATTACATAAAAATGTCATAAAATAGTAAGCTCGAAATTTGAGCAGAGTTTACACAAGAAAAAAAAAGTCAACCCTAGTGAGGCCCTAGGCCTGTCTACTTATACGTCTAAAGCTACCAACAACTTCCTTAAAATTAGGGAGGCTTGGCTCCCAAGACTCGAGATAACTATCAATCATCTTCCACTTGCTCGGCTACCTTCTAGTGCATGATTCGGCTGCTTGTACTCTGAGATGAATGAAGGGGAATTAAAGTGAGGAGCAATAAATGAGGGGGATTCCCTCCTATAAGTCCTCTCATTTTTCTAATTTGAGTTATTTTTGTAGTTTGACCACTAGATCCTTGACTTTGACCTTGAAATCCATCAATAATTTGCATTAAATACATGTTAGAGCACATGGCATAATAACTAACTCAACTCACCCTATAAGCATAAATATAATCAGAAAATCATACAATAAGCTAAGAGAATGGTTGATTTGACTAGGTTAGGAGGTAAAATGAGCCCATATAATTATGCATTTATGAGACTCATCAGATACTCAGAGAGAAAGATATGATGATTTTCCCAAGGTCACCTATTTGGGATGTAATTTGGTAGCCTGCAAAAACCGTAACTTCCGTAGATCCTATCACCGAAGATATAGCAGGACAAGATCTAAAATTTGGATCCGAGGATCATTGTGACTTTGGCTCAGAAGGGTGTTTTCGTTAGCTTCTTAAACATAGCATAAAAAACGTTTTAGCACAAATTCCATGATGACCTGTTTGGAGTAGTGAAACCCTAGAATCCTAAGCTCTGATACAAAATGTTATGAACCAGCTCACATAAGGATAGAATAGATAAATCAATGACTTCAAAATTGGCCTCTTCAAGGGGGAAACCTCCTTTACATTACACAAATGGACAATTCTTAGATTATACAAATGAATAAACATCCTTTCTATGTATAGGAGCCTAAGGGGTCACAATATAATCAAAGTCAACATAACAATAATAAGATAAGGGCATCATATGAATTTAAACAGGAACAAAAAAAATTATAGATATAACCATCAATACAAAGATTCAGTAGAAATAACACTATCTTTAATTAATATCGAATAATGAAATATGCTTATAAACAGAATGGAAATTAGACTAGCTGGGGCGATTGTAGCTAATCTCTCATAAGAGATGTGGTGGCTACATGCCTCTGAACTGAGTTAAAATAAGGCTCAAGGGCCTTTTTATTATTTAATAATAATATAAAGCCCTAAACAACCAAAACCCAAACTCGAGGAGATGTAACACCAAGAGTTTATTAGCCCCGTTGGGGTTAGTTGGGCAGCCAACTTCCCGAGGTTGTAACTTGGTCATATGATCATCGTTTGATGAACATGATACCTCATTGGAAATATATCTCTAAGGACTACAACTATAAATGTGATTTCAATTAAATGGTTTGTAGGAATATTTCCAAAAAAAACATCTTTTAGGGCCTCAAAACGACTTTGGAAGTTTAAGACCCTAAAAACTACCAAAAATAATAAATTGTGCTACAATTAAGGGAAACAAAAATATTGAAAGAAACAATGGTCGGGGTCCACGTGGAATAGGCGGGTTGCCACCAATATGCACCTGGATCATTCCTACTGTATTAGGATGAAATGATCTCCATTGCATTGAGTTCCTCCATGAGATGAGGAAACTTCTCCTGAACTTGCTCCCTAGTGATCCATTTTCCTCGGTGCAGGAGTTGGTTAGCTTTGACAACTCAATACAGTTGGATATTCTGCTTGCGAATAGGTCAGTGTTTCCATGACACCATCAGTTGCAGCTTGTTCCATGTAGGTTGGATTTAACTCTATTTGTGTGAGTTGTTCTGCAATGTCGGATGTGTCCAGTATGGTGGAAAGTATGGTCGAAGGTGATCAAGATTGAACATTGCATGCAAACCAAATAATGGGGGAATGCTGAGCTCAAAATCATTATCTCCACAACATTCATGATGGTGTATGGCCCATATCGAAGTGGGTGAATCTTCTGGTGGGGCCTAGAGAGGCAATCCTTTTGCAAATGTAGCCAGACTTTGTCGCCCACCTTGAACTTGTGTGGCACCCGATGATGATCATGTCACTATTTTTGATTAGCATTAGCTTTGTCCAATATGTAATGGACCTATTAGCGGACATGTTGAATGTGCTAATGAATATATTTTCCTTGTCAAGTTCAGAATGGACATGGGTTGAATCTTCCTCAGTCGATGCAAATGTTATGGTCACATCAATGGGACATAATGGTTGGAATCCCAAGCCCACCTGAAAATGGTTGCGGTGAGTCGAGCTATGGAGAGCCCTGTTGTAGCTGTGCTGGACATAGGGGATGCTCTCATCCCATGTGCATGGATGCTTTGAGTTCTACATGCACAGAATGTGTACGATCATCCTATTCACGACCTTTGTATGGCCATCACTTTGGGGATGGAAAGTTGTGGACTTAGTGAGCTTGGTGTCTAGCATTGACAAAAGACTAGACCAAATTTTTTTGAGGAACCTGTTGTCCCAATCTGAGATGGTAGAATTTGGGATTGCAAAGCGTACCCACACTCATTCAAAGAAGAGTTTAGCAGTGGCTTTTTCTATGATACTCTTCTTGCAGGCTGCCATAATGGCCATCTTCAAGAATCTGTCGACAACAAAAAAACAGAGTCATTTCCATGCTTAGTAGAAGGAAGGGCTGACATGTAATCCACGCAGATGAATTCCCAAGGTCGACTAGGGGTAGGTAGAGGAGTATAGATACTTTTATTTTCAATGGTCAATTTGGCAATGGCACAGAGAGTGTAGGATTTGATGTACTTCCACCCATCCTGTCGAAGTTTTAGCCAATAGAAATAAGTTTATAATACTACCACTGCTTTCTTGACCTGGAAATGACTAATGAACTGACTGTAGTGCCCTTCCAAAACAATCTTTGTACACTCACTTGAAGGAACACAACAGAACATATTGGAGGTAAAAATCTGGAACTTTCTAACCCTCCAAGAGTGTATGGTATGTGTGGCCAAATTCAGGGTCACTTTTGTAGAGAAGTGGCCAATCAAAATTCTCATGCCCACAAGAATTGAATTTGACGCTTAATGCCATGATCGATGGTTGGATGAGGTAGTCTGCAACATTGTTTGCGCTGCCCTACTTGTACTTAATATTGTAATGGAACTGTTAATGGTATGTGCACCACTTTTGATGGCGATCATTCTACAACTTCCCTTATGTCTGTATGAACTGCAGGGGTCGGTGGTTTGTGTGTTTGACCATTTCCTTACCCAATATGTAATGCTTCCATTGTCAACAGGCCTGCATAATGGAATACATCTCTTTTTCATAAGTGGGATACTTCCAGACTACGTATGAAGGTTCACTATGATATGCCACTGGATTCCCCTCTTGAGTAAGGTTTACCCCAATAGCATAGTCATAGGCATCTGTATCGATCTAATATGGTTGTTTCAAGTCTAGTAATGTGAGCACTGGTGCAGAGTAGAGGTGATGCTTCAACTCTGAGAATGACTTCTATTGATATTCATACCAAAATAATTTTTCTTTCCATCCTCCTTTAGTGACTTGCCACAAGGGCCAACTGGGACAAGAGAACCCCAACATGAACTTGCAGTAGAAATTGGCAAGACCTAGAAAGATATGGAGTTCCGTCAATGTGGTTGGGGCTGGGCAATCCCGAATGACTTTGATCTTGGATGGATGCACCCCCCGTTCATCAATAATGTATCCCAAATACTGAACCTAGGTCATGCCAAAAGTGAATTTCTCCAAATTGGCACATAACTTGTGTTGTCGTAGTGTTTGGAGAACTTGTCGAATGTGGTGGAGGTGCTTTTCGAAACTCTGGCCAAAGATCAAGATGTCATCCAAGTATATCACTACAAATGAGTTTGTGAATCGCCGTAAGATGTCATACATATGCCTCATGAAGGTTGTAGGAGCATTCATCAACCCGAAATGTCTAGCCAACCATTTGAAAAGGCCATCCTTGGCTTTGAAGGCATTATCCCACACATCAGAGGGTTCGATTGGTACCTAGTGATATCCAAACTTCAATTCGATCTTGCCGAAAAAATTTCGTCCTTGACTTGGTCCAAAAGGTCATCAATTTGGGGGATTGGGTAACTATTCAAGACAGTGATCTTGTTCAGCACCCGATAGTCAATATAGAGTCTCCAAGCCCCATCCTTCTTCTATACCAACACAATCAAGCTCCCATAGGGTGATTAACTCACCTGAATGTGACCTTTCTATAGCAACTCCTAAAATTTACTCTTGATTTCAATGTTCTCCAGAATGGAGCGCTGACAGATGGATCCATTGGGTAATGACGCACCTCGAGTCAGATCGATGGAGTGCTTGATCTGATAGTGCAGAGGTGCCCTTGCAGGGGAGGTGACGATGTCCTCGCACTCTTCGAAGACCTTATCTATCTATTCTTGTCATGTGGAGGGGCCTTGTCTGGAAGTCATGGAAACCTCTAGTATCCTATATAAATTATGTCCCAATGTAACAATAACAATGTGAGGCCTTGACTCATACACAACATGTCACTTCCACAAGTATGGTTGGCCTAATAAAAAATCACAAAAATCAAGGGGAGCAATGTCACATAATACCTCATCTATGAAGGGCTTGATGATATATGGAAGGCGACATTGTTGGCTCACGCATAGATCATGTCCTTGGTGAAGCCACCTGATGGTGTACGGTTGTGGGTGTGCTATGTTAAGTAATCCCAACTGCTTCACAACCTCTACTATAATGAGGTTATTTTGGTTCCTGCTGTCAACAATGAACTATAGTGGGGAACCCTTTACCCACACCTGGGAGTGGAAGAGATGCTTCTCCTCCTCTAGATCTTCGGGTTCCTCCTTCTAGATATTTTCTGTGGTGATAGTCACATTGGGATCCACATAAATAATATGCTTCCATTTTTCATTCCCCTTGTAGGGTTCTAACTCAGTGTCAAAACATGCATCTGATTCTGAAGCCTTCAATTCGGCCACCAATCACTGCTTGGTCCGACACTCACTTTTGTTGTGGGTGGAGCTGTTATGGAACTCACCCCACTTTTCCTTATCCTTCTTCGACTTCGCAGTGTTGTCCTTTTCTTGTGTCCTTGGCAGGTTGTCCTCATTTGTCCCACCTTAGCTTTAGCCTTTGTTCTATGGTTTGGGGGCACCTTTCCCTTGCCTCGGATTCACAGATCCAAAGTCTTGCTTCTTCAGTTTAAACATATTCTCGATCTCAACAATGTATTGGCACACTGTGCCGAGCGAGGAGATGTCTAGGAACTCCATCTCATCCTGGATGTAGCCATGTAGGCAGTCGCCGTACTTGAGTACCAAATATTTTTTAGAATCCTTGATACCCAACATTGTGCGAAGGGTATGAAAAACATTAGTAAACTCTGACACATCATAGTCCTTTCCCTACCATAGCGTGGTCCACTTTATGTATATGTCCTCATAGCTCCCGACAAAGTAGTACTACACCTTGATGTTGTCCTGGAATGAATTCCAAGTGGGAGCAGCTGAAAACAATGATGTCGTACTTTCATCCTTCTGCTCATCATAAGTTTCCCACTAGTCCTTGACATGGGGGCTGCTTCGAGAAGAGGAAAAGTAATATTTTCTCAGCTAGAAAAATCATGAATAGAAAAATATCCTTATAGTAGATTCAACCATTTATCTACTACGTCTGCATCTATTTGGCCCTCAAATATGGGAATGTCAAAGTTTACTTGTACCTCAAGTTGTGGAGCCTCCAGAGTGGCTGTTAGATGTGAATGCACCATCGGTGGGAAACTGTTGAAGGATCTGAGAAAAGTTATCCATCATCACATTCCTTTGTTTCTCGAGGGCCTCCTCGAGCAATGTTTTGATAGGATCTCCTACTCCGTCTCCTTTATTTTCTTACCCCATGGGAGGCCGTTGGGATTTTCGAGGCTGGTTTTGTAAAGGTTAAGTAGTTCGAGCCCTAACTGCTTATATCCCAACCTCATTGGGGACATTCAAAGAAAAATAGAGAAAGAGTAGACTGATATGATACCACTGATCTGAATTTAAACAAGAACACAACAAATTTTAGATGTAACCATAAATATAGAGATGCAGCAGAAATAACACTATCTTTCATTAATATCAATTAATGAAATATGCTTACAAAGAGAATGGAAATGAGACTAGCTTGGGTGACGGTACCTTATCTATGAGAAAATATGTGGTGGCTACATCCCTATGAACTAAGTTACAATGAGTACCAAGGGCCTTTCTATTATTGAACAATAAGAGAAAACTCTAAACAACCAAAACCCTAACCTGAGGAAATGTAACACCAAGAGTTCATGGGCCCCACTGGGGTTAGTTGGGAAGCCAACTTTTGGGGGGTGTAACTTGGTCATATTTTCTCCATTTGACGTGCATGATACCTCGTTGGAAAGATATCTCCAAGGAATACAAGTAGGAATATCGCGAAAAAAAGTTGTTTAGGGCCTCAAAACGACTCGAAAAACTTTCATAAGAGGATACATGCTTTATTGTACGAGGAAGCGTAGCAACATGAAACATGGTCTATATCATCCCTTACCTGTACCTACTCATCCTTGGGAAAGCATTTCTATGGACTTTCTAGGAGGTTTAATGACAACTAGGAAGGGACATGACTACATGTTTATTATAGTTGAACGGTTCAACAACATGTGTTTTCTCATGCCATGTAAAAGGGTGATCGATGGACAAGAACCAAAAATATTTCTTCGGACATGTCTAGATACACTTTGGGATACAATGGAGCATCATTTCAGATAGGAATACAAGATTTCCTAGTGCATTCTCGACTACATTAAGGGAGAAGATGGACACGAAGTTGAAGAGATCTACAACATTCCATCCATTGACAGATGGACATACATAACTAGTTAACAAAATTTTGGTGCAACTTATTAGGGGTTACACCCAGAAGCATCCGAAGACCTATGATTAAAATATGGTATATATACAACATTCTTATAATAGACAAGTCTACATTTCTATAGGAAATTCCCCATTTTAAAATTGTTTTAGATATTTCCTCCTTCACCTTTGGATATTGCATATGGGCAGTAAGGAGTGAGGAAAGAGATTACATGAGATGCTTTTACGACTGAGAAATTTATAGAGAAGGTTAGGAAAATCCATCTATAGGTACACAAGACATGACAAAAGTCGTAGGTGAAGGATAAGGCCAGGCATGGTCAACATAGAACAAAGAAATCATTCAAGGTGGGAGACAAAGTATGGCTACAGTTGAATAAGGAGAGGCTATAGGTGCCTGGTAAGAAAATCAAGGCTCTAAGGTATGGTCCCTATCAGATACTAGAAAAGGTGGGTGATAATTCTTATCAACACAATTTACCACCATATATACACATTTTCTTAGTTGTAAATGTATAAAAATTGCAACTGTATGTGCCTTCCATGCTAGATCGGTAAGAGGAACATGTCCTATGCTGTGTTGAGGATTTGGCACCAAACACTCAGGTAGAGTTGACAAAAGATATAATTTTGCAGAAGAGGTCCATAACTACAAGACAAGGGAAATAAGACCCTTGACTGATTGGGTTGAAGTGACAACTTCCAAGAAAAACTAAATGGTACACCATAGTGAAGGTGGAGGAAACATTTCCTCACCTCATTTAGTAAATCTTTTGGGGAACAAAAGCCTCCAAAAATGGGGAGGTGTGATCAAAATTGTATCATTATACTTTTTTACATACATCTTGATGCACTTGGAGTGGGAAAAGTGGAGGCATCAACTCATGGAACCGTTTTTACTTGCGGGACCCAATTTGCTAAAACAAGGTCTGAAACCTTCTGAGAGAATTATGAATCTTCTAACGATGTTTTTTGGAGTTTAAATTTTTTTTGTAAAGTGCCAAACATACATATCATATTCTACACACATAAATCTTTCCAACAGCGTAGGAATCACGTCAATCAAAATATGTATGAAAAAGTTATGCCACTTAGAAGTTAACATTCTTGTTTTCACACCTATAGTTTAGGAGGATGCCGCATCAGTCCCCATTATTCATGGAAAATGGGATGGCCACATTTTCGTGATGTAAAATACTCTAGAAGAGTCTATTTTGTAACTCTAATTAAGAGTTTATGTAGGCCAAATTAGCCACTAGCAGGCAATCGATTTGTGTTATAACTAGCCCACTAGGAGGAAGAGGCATTCCATTATTTTGAGAGAATTTTGTTCCATAGCTGAGAAATGATAACCAAGAGTGATAGGAGTGTTATCAGGAAATCTAGTGTCCATGCAGAGTTGCTAGTCCCACTAGGATGGGTAGTTATCTTAGAAACAAACAAACTAAAGTTACTTTCGTTTTCCTTTATGAGAAGTAGATAGGAGAGGAGCAAAGAAAACCAACCTCAATCTTTCACTTAGTTCCTTTCTTGTTCCTTCTCCCCTTTGACATATCTTTTCTGCTTCTTCCTTGATCACTCCACTTCAAAAGGTACCTGTAAAGTCAAAGCAGCATAATACCTTCAAAGTACAGAGATCTACAATCATAAACAATATAGGACCAGATATATATTGACCACACAAATGCATATATCATCAAACATACAAGAATGTGGAGGAAAACTTGAATAACTTT
>APFE030943161.1:226856-255639 GCA_000404065.3 Pinus taeda | reverse complement strand
ATATGACTATTGATGGAGCCATATTAACTGCAGATAGTCATGGTGACAAATTTCAGTGTAACAAGGGGCTTCGCTATGTGACCATAGTTGCGGACAAATTTGCGATAATAGAGTGTGAGACCCAAAAATCCTCACAAGCTCTTGAAGATCTTAGGTTGAGGCCATTCCTGCATTGCTTGGATCTTTTTGGGGTCCACCTTGACACCTTCACGCCCCACAATGTGGCCCAAATACTCTACTTCTGCCCTGCCAAACGAACACTTGGACATCTTGACAAATAATTTATGCTTGTGGAGCAGTTGCAAGAGTAGATCTACATGCTGAAGATGTGCGGCCCAAGTGCAAACTTAGATGAGGATGTCATCGAAGAAGACAAGGACAAATTTCCTGAGATATGGTTTGAGAATGTGGTTCATAAGGCTCTAAAAAGTACAGGGGGCATTACAAAGACGAAATGGCATGACTAGGAATTCATAGTGGCCTTCATGTGTTCTGAAAGCAGTCTTGGGGATGTCAACTTCCCTCATGCGAATTTGGTGGTAGCCTGAGCGAAGATCTAGCTTCGTGAAAAATTGAGCCCCATTGAGTTCATCTAGCAGATCATCAACCACCGGGATGGGAAATTTATCTTTGACTGTCAACTTATTGAGGGCCTTGAAGTCAGGACACATCCGCCACTCCCCATGTTTCTTGAGCACCATGACCACTGGGGATGAATAAGGACTAATGCTGGGACGAATGGCACCGTCTTCCAAAAGTTCCTGGATGATTTTTTCTATTTCATTCTTTTGGGTGAACGAATATCTGTATGAGTGCACATTTGGGGGTTGGGCCCCTGGAACCAAGGTGATGCTATGATCATGTTCCCCTCACGAGGGTGGAAGCCCCTAAGGCTTGTCAAAGACCAGCAGATGGTTATTTAAAATCTGTTGCATCTCAGGATGAATTGGCGGCGGCTTGGTTTCGACTGCCTGGATGGCATTAAATTGAGCTACAACTCCATGATTGCCCTTTTTTAACAATTTTTCCATCCTATGCGAGCTGATGATAGAGGGGGCTCCCGCCTGGAGTCCACGGAGGATATGTGTGTAGTTGTTCTGCTTAAAACTCATATATAACTCCTGGAAATCCATTGTGATTGGCCAAAGAGTGCGGAGCCAGTCAGCTCCAAGGACAATGCCGCAACCCCCCATGTGTATGGCAAACATGTGGGTTTTCAACTGATAATCCCCGATTTGAAGTTTGACATTTTCATAGCGGCCTTCAAATTTCATTGTGCCTCCATCCGCAATTTGAACTTGGAAGTTAGAAACTGCTCGTACAAAACAATGCACTGCTTCTGTGACTTTTTGATGGATGAAATTATGTGTACTGCCACTATCAATCAAGACTACTACTGGCGATGTTTAATAAAACCTTGGATTTTGAGAGTTTGAGGGAAAGAAATCCCTACCAAAGCATGCAACGAAATAACTGGTTCATCAGAGACATTGTCCTGTTGGTTGTCTTCTTCAAGCGGCTCATGTTCCTCCAGTGGTGGATCTTCCTCTGTTGAGCTGTAGTCAGTGGCATCAATTTGAAAAAATTTGGGCTCCTTGCATTTATGCCCTGGGGAGTATTTTTCATCACAGTAGTAACATAGGCCTTGCTTTCTCCTTTCGGCCATCTCCGCAGGTGACACCTTTTGGACTTTAAGTGTTTGAGTCGTGTTGTGAGCCTGTGGGGGACGACCTTTAGCGGAGAAATTTGGGTGACTGTATTGGGCTGCTAAAGCACTTTCAAAGTTACGAGCTACCTTGCAAGCCTCCATCCATGTGGGAGGGTGGTGCAGTAGGACTTGGGCTTTGATAGCTTGTTTAAGACCGCTGATAAAAAATTCCGTGTAGAACCCATCTGAGAGACCCCAAGTATAGAAGGCTAAGGTTTCAAAAGCCGTAATATATTCACCCACTGTACCGGTCTGTCGGAGCTTAGTAAGACGACCCAAAAAAGATGATTCCTGGTCAAAGCGGTCTTGAAGAGCTTTGGTGAATTTGGGCCAAGTCCTAAAAGTTCCAATGCAACATTGCTGACATTCCCACCATTGCCACCTTTCATTGTCCAAGTACATGCTCCCCAACATAAGCTGAGCCTCATCATCGTAGATGCGATTTAGTTTGAAATATTGCTCAATTTGTGCTATCCATGCCGATGGGTGAGAACCGTCAAATTTATGCATATCCAACTTGAGAGGTCACCAACTGGGTTGTTGGTGGGTGTGCCAGATGTGAGGAGAGTGGCTAGACTCACCCTTATTATGTTCACGACCATTATACTCCTCCTCGTGGGCGTGCTCCTTGCCCTTCGGGACTATTTTTTCGACCATGCTAAGTAGTCTGGTAACGTGGAGGTCGAGTTTATGCACTGATTCTTCAAGTTTGTCCATCCTTTCATTGGCCATTGCTTAAGCTCTAGTTGCTACCATACACCAATCAGATTTTTTGAAAAGTGGGACCGCCTAAAAAAAATCACTAAGAAGTGAATGGTACCACCGTGCTTAGCTCGTCGTCCTGATTCTGATGGGCTAGATCACCAATAAGCGCCCCGAAAGATCTCAGGTTTTTTTTTTTTTGAAAACTCCCAACAGAGATTTACTCCTCCCTTATCAATACTGCAGTGGCCAAATTCTCAAAATGTCAATGCGGCCAAACGTCCTGCGAAAATTAAACCCCGGTATAGGAACCCTTCACAACGACTCTGATCTGGTGGATCTAAGAGATCTGAATGGTGGATCTGACTGCTTCTACGGATCTGATGGATCTAATAGATCAGAATGGCTGATTGGGACCGATGTCTGCTGCTGCTGCACTCCTTTGCACAAGCGGATCTGGAAGAGATGATGATAGAAAAGGGAACTAGGGTCTTGAGGAGTGTCAGGTGCTACAGATCGCAATATACATAAGGGTCTGGCAGTATTACTCGGCCCAATGTTTCAGGGCTCTAACTAAGGAGAATCAGCCGTACCCTTAGCTGTACAACCCGACTACCCTATCGTATGGGCGAGTAATCTCTCTGAGTTTTGTTCTCGGTGTACTGTAGCCACGAGACGGCCGATGGTTTATCTATTGCAAGGTTTGAAAGGAGCCTAGTGGGCTTCTGATATACCCAGAGGGTACGTGGAAGACAGTCCGTGCACGGTTCTGTATAATGCGCTACTACTCGAAGGGGTACCCACAGGGGCTACAAGGGAGTCCAACAAACGTGACCACCTCTTGCATTTCCTGCGTGCATGCCTCCCCAAATCTGCAGATTTATGCACTTAACGATAGATCTCATGGTTTAAAGACGTCGGAACACGTCTCTAGCCAAAAAAAAAAATTCCTACGAAATGGAGATCCCACTGGCCCTGGAAAGTGCTCTGATACCACTTGTTATGCTCTTAAGCTGCAAATGATACCCAAATACAGAATATGCGAAGAAAAGATACCCAGAACACAGAATATGCGAAGAAAAGATACCGAGAACACAGAATAGCAATGATTTTATTATTCAGAGAGTAATGTTCACTTGCCTCTTCGAGGGGGCAACCTCCAATAGAGCAGAGCTCGATTACAAAATAAGACACGATGCTCCTCGCAGGGAGTCTCTATCCTTTATATATGACTCATACATGCAATACCACGGGCCAATACTGTGGTATTACTAATACCATCTATCTAATACTACGACCCATTTGCAACTAATTGTGGTTCCGTTATTAATTGCGGATTAACCACTTACAATTATTAATATGGGTTTTATTGACTCTTGACTATGACGTGGTCCCATTACATAAATAAGGGGGTTAGGGTGGGACCCTAACAGTCATGAGATGCTTTTTAATCTATAAATACAAGGATAATGAAAGAAAAAAACAAGAAGAAGTGACAACAAAGTTATTCTGCCTAAAATTGGTTGAGCAATTAGCATCACATTGCTAGGGAAATTCACAAATTCAGAGTTTTCTATAGCTTCTTTGAGAGAGGGGTAATTTTCAAATAGGATAAGAGAAAGTAAACTCCTTGATGAGAGTTAGAGTTCACCATTTCTCACCATATCTCTTTTGAAGCGCCTTCAAACTTATCTATTGCATATCTACCAACAATTAATAAAGATGATATTTTTATATTCTCTTTTGTTTAGTTTTTTTTCTTGTTTTCTTCATTTCTATATAACTAATGCTTTCTTTTATCATTTATTACATTGCATTTTTTGTTTTATGCATAACCTCTAACAGTGTTGATTATGGGCTTGCTTGTAGGTGAAAACCAAAATACAAAAAATGAATGAATTTGGGACACCATTGCAAATTCCCTACTACATGGGTTATAATAACCTACTCAAAATAAGTGCCAAAATATTTATTAATGGTTTAGAGCTCTATAGATCCATGATATATGCATGGGAGACACTTAATTTTGTAATTGGTATGGATCCATCTTAACCACAGATCTAGCAAGCATCGAGAGGGATCAAATCTCTCTTGAGCTATAAAACCACTTTTAGAGCATAACACTTGGAAAAACATTTCCACCTCAAAATATCCGTGGTTAAGATGTATCTATATTGGTTGCACCAAGAGGCACATTCTACAACCCAGTATGAGGGAGATATGTGATTTTTTCTCCATCAACCTAGGGTTGACACATGTCCCTTTAAAAATAAAAATAAAATATTTTTAAATAAAAGAATATAAAGTTATAATAAAAAAATGAATATACATGTTTTGGTTAGTTTTAATTAAAGGTATTATAAAACATCAATAATCTCACTCTCCTAGTACTAAGGAGATAAAGACATCCTAAAAATATTTCATCCTCACTCTTAGCCATAAATAATCAAGTAACATAATTTTATATAACTTTTATAGAGAGATATAAATTAATTAAAAATAAAAATAAAAGTCTTTGTTCTTCACTTTTGAGTGGGAGAAAATGATCTAATTCTAATACTTTCTCAAAGTATTTCAATATTCGATGTGAATAAATATTGCAATATCAATGTTAATTAATTTATTTGAATATTAAATATGAACATCAACATCATATATATGCATTATTAAAAAACGATTAATATGAGTAATAAATAAAATATGTAGAATAAAATAATATTTATTAATAGAAAGAGAAAATACATTTTATATGAAAATAGAAGTATATATAAAATATTTCAATACTTATTGTAAGTGAAATATTCAAATATCTCAATTATATTATATATAATTATATATATATATATATAATATATATATATATATATATATATATATTTATATATAAAAATGTATATATTATATAAATAAACCGAAACAAATAAATATTGTAATTAATAATTTCATTCTTTTACATTACGACCTTTTTCAATTCAAGTCCCACAAAAATTTCAATGCATTGAGTCCATTGATACATTTAAAAATGTAATTTAAGTAATGAAAAATTACACATTGTGTGTACAAGCACACACATAGAATGTGTAAATTTTCATTACTTAAATTGCATTTTTGAATGTATAAATGGATTCAAGGCCTTGAAATTTTTCTTCAGCGTTTGGTTAGGGTACATTAAAAAAATTAAATTTGAAATTCTATCAAATTTTTACTGGATTTCAAATGAGATTGACCCAAAACAAAATGCCTTAGAAAAAGTTATAATGTAAAATAATGAAACTACTTGAAATATTTTTAGCTATAAAATTTATATTGAAATATTTTATATATGATTTACATTGCACATTAAAATGTTTTTTTTCCTTTCTATTAATATAAATAATACTTAACTTTGGATAATGAAATATTTTATTTATCATTTGTATTGATTTGTTTAATTAATAATAATTTTTAAATGTCATATATTAATTTCATATTAAGAATTAAATGAATTACACATCTTCCTCTTATTCAGAAGCAAATGATTTTTTTTTTTTTTTTTTTTTTTTTCTATTATCTTTTTTCTTTAAACATTGAAATATTTTATTATGATCAACATTTTCATATATACATAAATATGAAGTTCATATTCAAATAAATTATACAAATTATTCACACTTATTATACAATTATGTTCCTTGATTAGTTATGGTTGTTAGTGAAAGATGTTTATAACATCTTTTCTCCTTCATACTAGGTTATAATATCAACAATGAAATGCATAAGAGTGAGAGTGAAATGTTTTTAGGGTGTCACATCTCCTTAATACTCCTTCATATTGGGGAATATTGATGTTTTATAATACCTTTAATTAGAACTAACGAAAAAGGTCTTCTCATTTTTATTTTTTATTATAGGCTACATTGTTCTTTTAGTTAAATAATATTTTACTTTTATTTTATAAGGAATGTGTGTCAACCTTAGGTTGAGGAAGGAACGCATCATTGATAACCCTCATACTGGGCTATAGAATGTACCTCTAAGTGTAATAAAAATAAATATGAACACATGGGCACATATAAATTTATCTTTCAATGATGAAATATTTGTTGTAGCTACATAATTGTTGGTGGTTAATCTCCTCCTCCATGGCATGGTACATCTGCAACACATTAATCACAAATGTTCCACACCATTAACTTAATTTTCTTCAACCTCATAACTCATGGACCTATTCCTATACCAAATTGTTGATACATAAGAAATTAATCCAAAGGTAAATGTGTAATTCATTAATTATCCTTAACCTTAATCACAAATCATTGAAATACTAAGAAATGTAATTGGAAATACCTAAAGCTTAAATCTCATGTACAAGCATTAAAATGGGCTAAAATATAATTTTATTTTATTTTTTTTCCATGGAAAATTGAGGTAGATCAACCTGAAGGGATCACATTCAGACAAACCCCATGAGCATCAAGGAGAATTGACCTCATGACATCTCATCAGACTAACCCGAGGGCATTGAGAAGAATTGACCCTGTGACCTCCCATCGACAAGGTACTTTGGAAACAAAACTTCACCAATTGAACAAACCCTCGAAGGTAAAATAGGCTAATATAGACTTACAAACAAATGAAAATCTGGAAATAATAATAATATCTAAAAGTGGTGATTTTATAACTCATCACATTGGATAACATGTAGGGTTTTTTTTTTTTTTTTTTTTGGCTAAAAACTAATGTATATATATCCTTTTAAGTAGTGTATATGACATGGGACAACCATCGAAGAGTATTCAATGAATTGTTACTATTCATCTGCATATGGATTTTCGAATTAAATTGTAGAGCAGTTCACTTCGTTGAAAAAAAAACATCACAAACAACAATTAAGGTTCAGATGGAAGTTGGTATGGTGTAGTGGAGAGCTCTAGTAGGGTGTTGTAGTGCTCTGGTGGTGTGTAACGGTTGGACTCTAGCTCACCCATTAATATATTTTCATCAATTTGGGTGGAAGGGTGTACTTGTTATATTTTTTTGGCTCATTTGCATCAACAAGGTTGAAGTGTGTAATCGTTTTTTTGTTTTTGATGTCCTATATGAGCTTGATGAGTGGGTGGGTTGTTTATAGGCTCATTTTTTCAATGTCCTTTTAGTACAATTTGGCTCGTTTTCATCAACAATCTTGAAATGTGTTCCAATTTATTTTATGAGGACCTATAAGAGCCTGGAGTGTAGGTGGGTTGTTTCTCGGCTCGTTTTTTCAATATCGTATTGAGATTTCTACTTGAAATATGACTTTCATCTTTAATTGGGAGCTTCTTTAGGTGCTATTTTTGTCCATGGGTTCTCTTTATATCCTATATATATGTTTATTTTGGATACATACAAGTTTACAAGGTGATAACGTTGGACCGTGTTTATTATTCTTGGTGTGGTCTATGAGATTGTTCCTCAGGGGGATTGGGGTTGTTGTTTTGGGGACTGATAAGGTAGGGTGGGGACTTTCATCATTCTTTGGGGTTCTTTTTTTCCCATGTCAATGTCGCTTCCTCCTAAGGTGGCGAAATCTGATAATTCAATAGTCTCAGAAAAGCGGAAGCCTCGTTCCTACTCTTTTGATCTTTACCAGACCCTTCAAGGTGGTTTTTTGGCATTGTGGAAACCTTTGGTGGTGCATTCCAAGTTATTGATGTTTATATTGATGTTAATGGTATTGTTCATGGTGGGTTAATGGTGGCGCTCTCATTATTTTTTTACAGGGTATTTCAACATAGGCTTTCTTGAATTCTTTATTGGGGTGGTTTCACGGTTGTTGTATTGGTGGTTTTCATCAAGAGTGGTTTCGGGTCATCAGGTTGATGGCAAAATTAATGTTGATCCATATGTGAGCGTGCTAATCTTTATTGCATTTCACGTTTTTTTGTATTCATTGGGGTGCCATTTGGTTTTATTTTCTTGGGTATCGTGTAGATCATTTACTTCTTCTTAGGGGTGCTTTTTTTACATTATTCTGCTCTTACAATTTTAGATCTTCAGGCTCAAAGTTACTGTGCATTCATTTTAGAGGTCTGATATCCCTTTTGCTAGTTTCCTTGATCTATTACATTCTATTTTCTATTTTGGGAGAGGGTTTGTCCTTTACTTGCCCATTCTTCTTCATATATTGTATAGAATTGAACTTTTATTATTCCTCATTTTTCTCCCACACTGGATCGAATCTTCTGGAGATGGCATCATCCAATGATGACTATATCATGCCAAAGGCTCTAATCCAAACCACGTTGTTGTTGAGGTGGTATGCATATAATCCTTTACATCCAACAAGGTAGCGGATGGGGACTGACCTGGTAAACTGAATCTTCCGGTGACACCTTTGGTGCATGGGGAGGCCACAAGGAAACATTATTCATTGCCTTCATTGAGACATCATTCCAAGTGGCGTAAAAATCCAATCAAGTCTATCTGAGAGCCCAAGTTGCTCAGTTTTGGGCACGGTTTCCTGTGGGATAGAGTGGTGAGTTTACAGAAGCACGCATTGGTGGGTTGGTGGATGTTTGCAGAGATGTCAAAGGTTGGGATACATGCATGGATTTGTTTCAACTAGATTCCCATCCTCAAGTATTCCCCAAAGGTTATCCTCTTGATGAACATGCGGCTTATGGTTCACTTCCTGCATCATGATGATGTAGAGCACATCCTAAAGGCTCATTGGATTTTGCGAGTGAAGTTGTTTACAACTTCACAAATGGTATGTTGGCTTTAATCCTCTCTTAGAGACATAGTGTGTGAAGTGTGTTTGGGTCAAGATCCCAGGATTGTTGATTGAATTATGGACACGTATGGATTTACTGGATACTGGAAATTGAATTGGTTCTTTCGTGTATATGGATGCCAATATATTAGGGGCCAGGGACAAGTGCATTGTTTGGATACTAGTTGAAGTGAATTTGTCTATGGGCCTACTTGAGTGCATTGATTTGGAATGGGGTTATAACAGAATTAGGAGGTGAATTGATTACTACGGTATTCATTTTCGCTTCCTCTTATATCACCACACACGTCATATGATGTTTTTACATCCTCGTCAAAATAGACTTTGTCTTGGTGGACTCTAATGGAAGCCCACTCATGGTTATCGTGTGGACAAGGATCAAGAGCATCCTTGATCAGTGACACATCAAGGCACCAATCCTTCTAGTGATTCTATTTTAGATGGTCGTTCCTTAGATCACTCTCCATCTTATTATTCCATGTCCTCTTCTCCTTTGGTTGATCTGGTTCCCCTGTTGGGGAGCTAAATGGTGCATCTTATTCCCCCCAACAACCAGACTCTTTCACTTTGATGGTTTTATGTGACACGCCTGCTTCTTTAGAGCATTGTACTCCTACACCTCTTGTGATTACCAATCCTATTGCATATCCTTCTTCTTCTCTTCATGGATCTTCAAGTGCTCTTCATAAATAAGGTTGATGACACTCACAAGTATCCATTCATTAGTCCTAGATCGATGCTCAATATTATTATTCGTCAGAAGGGTGGAAGAGGGACTAGGAATTTTTTATGGAAGCCCCTTGCTAAATCCCTATCTGCTGCTTTGGATGGCACCCTTCGGGACATTCCTATTATCTCTTCTAGTGACTCTCAAGCCCATAAAGACTCAGTGCCCATGAATGAGGTTGACTAGATGAAACTTATTTCTATCAACATTTGGTGTTTTGGGGATTTGTCTAAAAAATCCTTGTTAAAATTCTTGATCGACTCAGTTTAGCCCATTTTCATCTTTATTCTAGAAACCATGGCCACTAAGGAAAGGGCCATTGCATATTTTTGATCCATTTGTCTCAGTTGGTATCTTGTTGCTACAGGTTCTTGTGGACTATCTAGTGGTATGGTGGTTTTGTGGAATCTTCATTGGGTGAATGTATCTATTTTCAATTTTTTTATAGGTATTCTTCTTACTGATTTTATCAGGGGTTATTCATCTCAATCACATCTCGTAAATTTATATGCTCCATGTCGTGAGAAGCGAGCATTCTTGGACCAGATGGTATATTGTGGTATCTTGTAGATTGAATCCCTTCTTATAGCTAGTGAGTTTAAAACTACACTTTCTTGTGGTGATTGTTGGGGTCTTTGTAGAAAACCCAACCCACTTGGCCCTTTTCTTTATAGATTTTTCGTGGAAAAATCCCTATGTGATGTGAGGGTTTTTCCTTTGACTCTTACCTAGTCTAATGGTAGGTCGAGATCTCATCATATAGATAATAATTGACAAATTTATAGTCCATGAGAAGGTTTTGGAATTTGTTGGAAACTACAAATCCTGGGTGGAGCAGTCTAAGACTTTAGATCATCTGTCGATCTGCCGATCATTTTTCAGTGGAGAGGGTAGGTTTTTGGGATTGGTATCCCTTTCAAATGTAATCATATGTGGTTGCATGAGAATTATTTCTTATCCCCTTTGAGAGATAATTGGCCCGTGGGTGCCTATCAGGATAAAGTTTTAGCTATGGACTCACCTGTACAGAAACTTAATTCTCTCAAAGGGATTGTGCACAAATGGGAACAACTAAAATTTTTTAATAGAAAAAGGTACTTGGACTAGATTGCGGCTGAAATGGAATTCCTATGCTCCATCATGGACCTTGGCTCCCTTCGGAGGAACATTTATTAAAAATGAAGGAGCAAAAGTTGGAGAAAAGGCACATTCTCAATTTCTAGGAGCCTACTTGGTGTCTTAAAAGTCGGGTCATATGGATTCATGAGGGTTATCACATCACTAAGTTATTCCATCACTTTGCTAATCTTAGGCAGAACATCACGTTTATTTGGGAGATGGAATTGATCGAGGGAGTTCAAGTATACTTGATTGGTGACATTCAGGAGGAATCAGTTAAGTATTTCAAATATTTATATTCTAGCCGCAATGGATTTGATTTTGATGATATGATTTGGGATGTCGATAATTTTCCTTATATGTTCTTGGAGGACTCTAATGCTACATTCTTCAAACTTGTCACTATGGAAGACATTTTTGATGTTGTTAAATCTTTTGCTAAGGACAAGAATTTGGGCCTAGATGGCTAGACAGTGGAGTTATTCCTTCACTTTTTTAATCTTCTTGTCTCAGATTTAATTAATTTGGTTGAAGAATCCCATGTTCGTTGTAGCATATTGGGTGGAATAAATTCTACTTTAATTGCCTTGATCTCTGAATCATCGCATCCTATATCTTTCTCTGATTTCTTACCGATCTCGTTATGTAATATTACTTACAAGCTAATTTCCAAAATAATTTCTAGTAGAATCAAATAGGTCCTATCTTCCTATATCACTTAAGAGAAATTTGGTTTCTTTTTCAACCATCAGATCCATGATGTGGTAGCCACCGCACAAGAATGATTACATACTATTCGGACCAAGTGGTAGGTTTCTATTATTATGAAAATTGTCTTGCATAAGGCATACAATTGTATTGACTGGGCCTTCCTATGTATGATCCTTCTTAAAATTGGTATCTCTGTGGAGAATATCGCCTAGATTATGGCTTATGTATCATTCACTAATTTTCCAGTTTTGATTAATGGTTTTCCTAGCCACCGCACAGGAATGATTACACATTATTCAGACCAAGTGGCAGGTTTCTATTATTATGAAGATTAACTTGCATAAGGCATAAAATTGTATTAACTGGGGCTTCCTACATATGATCCTTCTTAAAATTGGTATCTCTATGGAGAATATCACCTAGATTATCGGTTATGTATCATTCACTTATTTTCTAGTTTTGATGAATGGTTTTCCATAATAAAAAAACCAAGTTGGTAGAGGTCTCTGTTAGGGATGCTTCATCTTGGTTATGGATGGACTCAATTTAATGCTAAAAGAGGCATGTTCACTGCATTATTTCCATGGTTTACACGTATCATGCTCGATCTATATCTCACATCTTTTCTTTGTAGTTGATGCTCTTACTTTGGGGCCAAAAATGTGGGAGCAATGGCTATATTTTTATCATATCATGGTTTGTTTTGGATCAACTTCAGGTATGTTCGTGAATGGGAGTAAATTTATTTTATTATCTTCATCTTTTGACTAGGAATGTATTTAGCGCATTTCAAGATTATTCAATGTTAAGGCCTCTCCCTTGGATAGTGGCTTGACTACTTGGGTTTTTGTCTAAAGCCAAATTGTTATAGGATATTGGACAAGGGTTGGTTAGTGGAGAAGTTCAAGAAGCACTTCAATCTCTAGACTCATCGGTGGTTGACATTGGGTGGTAGGTATATTTTAATACAATTGGTTCTCCAGTAGGTCATGGTATACTGGATGAACCTTTTCATGCTCCCTTCTCACATTATTAACAATATTAATGCTATCATGGCTCACTTCCTCTACTCAATGCAGGGTGAACATAGGAAATTCCAGCTTGTCAAAGTTGGCATGATCACTAAAGGGATAGAGATGGGTGGTTGGCATATACTTGATTTAAGAAGATTTGTATGGGCTCTATTACTTAAATCTCTTTGGAGCACTCTATCTAGTAGAGGAAGGGTAGGGTTGGCATTAGGAGAGGCTCCTACATTTGGTTGAGATTTTTTAAAGTGTGAAAAACACTGATTGAAAGAATGGTTTGGTCCTTTGGCAGTGGAAATCATATTTTGAGAGGGATGGATTCAATTCTATGGGTCACCTCTCCCCTCTCATTAGATAATGAGATCATTGATTCTTTTCATAATAGAGGACCTTTTTCTTGTATCAAGTCATTACACGATGAAAGTTTTACCTCTCGTATCCAATCTGGAAGGCTATGGAGGGACTTGGTCTAACAGGCAGACATGTTCCTATTTGGAATCACCTTCTACGTATGTTTCGAAATGTAGGCTCCATGGTTCAAAGGAGGGGTGATCCCATTGTATGTAATGGTGTACTGAGACAAGGATCAATGGTATTCCAAGAGGTCTATTGACATATTCTATATTCCACGATTCCTTCTAACAATATCTACTAGTTTAGGAAGGCCTTGAAGTGGTGGGTTCCCTACAAGGTGGTTACTTTATATTGGTTAGCTTGGAAGAACAAAATGCTTACTTGGGTTAACATATTTAAAAGGGGTCTTACTGGTTGCGGTTGGTGTGTATTTTTCCATAATGCCTTGGAGGATGTCTCGCATCTACTTATTGATTTCCCTGTGTCTATGGAGGTTTAGGGGCATATTATGGATCATTTTTGGGTAACACATCATGTGGATTTTGAATCATTGGAATCATGTTTCAAGTGGTGGTTTAGTCAACGTGGAATATACAAAACACTTCCTTTGCTTGTGACATGGGAGTTATGGAAGGCTCGTAATTGCACCATATTTGATAGTAGGACTCCTAATATTCATCATATATACACTCAAGCGTTGAATTCAATTCCTAAGGTGGTTCCTCCCATGCGGGATGTCACTTCTAACACATTCATTTCTCCTCCTTTACAAATGTATTTTCCTGTAGGTTACTTTGACGGGGTGACTCGTGATCATTCTTATGGTTGTGGGGTATGGTTGCAGTTAAATCTTAACATCCAATTTTCCTTTTATTCATTTGGTGGATCAAGCACATATCAAAAGGCATAATTTATGGTTATTTGGGGCCTATTGGTCTTTGCAAAGTGCCTTTAGATTTGGCAACTCACTATATATGGGGACCCCAAATCTAAATTTATTGAAGTTGTGTTGGGATAGTCTACTATTTTGGCCCTTTCTTTGTCATTTTGGATGGATCATATTATGTTTATGAAGCATGCCTTTGAGAACATTTCTCTTTCACACATATTCAGGCATCACAATTCAATGGCACATGGGCTATCCAGGAAAGGTTTGGGATCCACTTGCGACATGATCTAATATTGTCTCTATGTGAGGGACAAGAAGAGGAATGAGGGTAGTTTTGAGGTTCCATGATGTCTTCATAGATCTATTTGGTTGTTTTGTTGACCTCATAATTTTGTTGGGAATTTTCTCTCTATATTGGTACTAGTTATCCCATATTCTTCTTGTCATTTTTAGGCATTTTTTTTCGGTCATACTGTCTTATGTTGGAGTAAATATGGTGGACATGTCTAAAGTCTCATGGAATTATTCTCTTTCATGTCTATCTTTAGCTCCTTTATTCATCCTTTATGTTGGTTTTTCTTTAACTATACGGTATCTCATGACTTAGTTGATCTTTTGTGATGTTTTAGATATCTATAAATAATATTGAATATATATTGGAATGGTCATTTTAGTAAAAGTTACCAATATTTTTTTCTTCTAAAGAGAAAAAACAAACATGTAAAATTACAATTTCCTATCAAAGTGACTACATATTCGTTATCCCTTTATGACTCTAAAAACATGGAGTTACTTCCTCCTTCAATTTTTATATCATTTTGATGATCCTAAATTAACATGTGCAAATAATAAATATTTGTTGATAAACCATGTTGTTTACCCACTTGGACAACACCAAAAAGATTTAAACACCTCTTACATGACCAACCCCTTGGGCCATCCATCTTTGTTTGATGAGAAGTATATGGGCTCCCTCACAAATTCATATGCCGACGAAATGTTTGAAAAACTAAAACATAGGTTTTTTATTATTTCTGGGATTTTTTGGATTTTGATTTTTTAGCTATTAGTATTGGAGTTGTCTTGCAACTTTTTGGAGTTTTCGGTGCCATAATGTGGTGAAATCTTGATTTGTGTCATTTAAACTAGTTTTTTACTGTATATATGGATTCAATGCCCTAAAAAACCCTATGGGACTTCTATTATGCAGGAGTTATTCATCAAACTTGTGATTTCAATGAATTCTTGTAAGATTTTAGAGAAATTAGACTGCAAAATCTACCAGAAAAGCTTCCAAAAAATCGCACTAAAATCAACTCGATTAATATTGGTTTGTGTCATCAATCAATAAATTAGTTGAAAATTCTATTGTTGACTTGGTTAACTTATTGTATTTATTTTATTTTAACTTAGAACTAGCTTTGCTTTTATTAAAAATAAACTACTCAATATTTGTTTTATTTACCACAATTATCCCTCTTTTCATTTTGCTTGAAACATAGAGACCATTTTGAAGCTCTCATATAAGCCATATGTTTCATTTATATATGCAATATAGGAAGTAGCCTTAAAATCTCATGGAGTGGTGGAAGGTTTTATTGATTAAAGGAATTGGAAAATATTTAAGAAAAAATTATAAAAAAATGTAGATGAGACTTCTCATCATAATTATTTTTTTATTGTAAATGTTATAAATTTATGGTAATTATTGAAAAAAATACAATGTATAAAGAAATTATATTTTATAAAATAATTAAATTTTGAAATTGATTATTTTAATAGGTAGGTTATTTTATAGGAATTTATATACGAGAAAAAAATATAAATATATTTTTTGTAAAGATTTCTAAAAGAACTATGTAATAAATGTTATATATATACTTAAAAAATTTAATAATAATAGTATATATCTTTAAAATTGAATAAGAAATAATATCTTTTATCATTGTGGAGTAACTTAATTTAACACTTTATCATTGTCTATTAACATTCCTGAGCCATACACTTGTTAATGTCTTAGTTCATAAAATTAAGATGAAAAAAGTAAATTCCATAATGTTTATATAAATATAAAAATAAAGAAACATATATCATTTTTAGAGTTAATGAATTATCATGAAATTTTGTAATAATATTAACAAACAATTTGATTAATTGTACCAAGAGATGCATGAAAGAGATGTTTGAATTATTTGGTTATAACAATTTGACGTCAACAATTACCTAAAATAAAAATATTAAAAATTAACAAAAATAAAAATTAATAATTTAATACAATTGAATTAAATTAATAATTTATTAATAATTAAACTAGCTTAGATCATCTTAAATCTAGCTCTATCAAGTGTCCAAAAGGAATGCAAACCTATTTAAAGAGTGAAAAGAAATTTAAATTATTAATTATAATTAGTTATAAATAAATTATAATTATTATTTGGTTTATAAGTTAGAGATGGGGTGTAAATCCATGAATTTGAATAAAATTTGATCGAAACTAGTTTCTAGGTTCAAACTTTATCGAACGAAGTTGAAGATCGAAACTACTTTGGAGAAGTTAAACTATTTTATAGAAACCGACCTCCTTGTACACTATATAGATAGAAACCGACCTCCTTATACACTAAATAGAAGCCGACCTCCTTGTACACACTAACAGAGCTCTTATCCATAACCCATCTACATAATTTATATATATCTTATAGAGCAGAACAAAACACGTAGACAAACCAATTATAAACATTCGTTGAAAGCAGAGTAGAAAGAAATACGAAGTGATCCAGATTCATTGGATTTGTTATCTAATTAGTATTGGATATTGTAGGAGGGAATACCATGGAGAGTAACTTTGTGGAATCGGTGTGGAATCAATTCACACAAGCGGAGGAGATGACACCATCCTCACTCCCAGCTGAAGAGATGACATCATCATCATCACTCGCAGCTGAATTAGAAGACAAAATGGGTGGCCTGAGTCTTGAGAACAACATTCAGCCACATATTACAAATACAAACAGAAGATATGATGATACAAATAGGAGTAAAATTCCCGTTGAGGAGATAACATCATCATCACTCCCAGTTGAGGAGATAACATCATCATTATCACTTGCAGCTGAATTAGAAGACAAAATGGGTGACCTGAGTCTTGAGAACAACATTCAGCCACATATTACAAATACAAACACAAGTTATGGTGATACAAATAGAGATAGAATTCCCGAAAACACACCGCAGCGACAACAGCATCACCTCCAGTTTCATCGGCAGCGGCTCCGGCCGATACAGCTGCGGCGGCAACAGGTTCAACAATGCCGCCGTCACCATTATCGATTGCAGGGTCAACAGTCTCACGGCTACCATCATAGACAGCAACACCATGGTCACATTCTTCGGCTCTGGGGTCCACAGTATCTTCTGGCGGAACGTCACAGCCGCTTTAATTTTCAGCGACTCCACCATCATCACCATCTTCATCCACATCAGCGGTGGTATCACGGCCACCCTCATCGACAATCGCAGCTGCAAGTGCCTTCTCATGTATCCATGGGTACCTGCCCTCTTGCCTCCCTGGGTTTCACGAATCGATCTGGAGTAATGAATCAAAATGAAACAAACCGCATTCGGGCCCTGGCCATGAGCGACCACAATCGCCAGCAGCTTCTTCAACAGCGTCGTTCAATGGCGACTTGTAATTCCGGCATCCTCAGGTCAATTGGTAATGGTTTTGAGAATATCCAACACTCTGATGATCAAGAAACTCTTCTGCACAATGAAGATATTGACTTAAATTCAGACATCGTTAGGTTAGTTACAAATATGTTAATTGCAAACGATTCTAAAAATAAGCAAGAATCGGATGATCAGGAGACTCCTCTGCACAATGATGATATTGATGACGATATTGACATGCACAATGACGATATTGGCATCGATATTGGCATTTAACCGTAGTTATGAGATTTCATTTTCATGTCCAGCTTGTATTTTTGTTTGAGCTTTACCCCTTTTGATGTTAGAATGAGAACTAAGAGCTTGGATGCTAGGTTGCATGGTTCAAAATAACGAATATTATGTTTTGCTTCCACTTTCTTTTATTGTACTTCTCATTTTTGACGATATTTTCAATCGTCCGTGTAATTTCATTTTTAACACGTCTTGTAATAGTAAATAATTATTATATTCCAAAATTCCACTATCAAGACATCCATATTATACTAACTAGATTGGCATTGAGATTGAGAATGAAGTTGGGCTAAAAACTTATATTTTCACTTTCTAATTACAAAGTAAAATACATTTACTTTGTAATTAGAGTAATGGTAGCCTGATATGACATTTGTTCAATTCTTAATATAAAATTAATATGTAGTATTTAAGATTATGAATGATAATAGTAATATTAAAATTTTATGTGGATTATAAATATTAAATGTGGATTATAATTTATGCTAATAAAGATTTGTTATAGTTATAAGTTTAAGTTGTGTAGTCTAAACAACCCAAGTGCCCATTAAGATTCTCAAGTGGTTGAAACTATTTTCAAAAATGAAATTTAATAATGAAAAATGCAATTCAACTAATTTTAAAGCAAGGGGGACTCTGAATGATAAAGTCTTACAGAAAACCTTATATCATTATCTCTTCATGCCATTTATCTCTAAACGGATTTGTGTTTAAGGGGTTCTAAATTGATTGACAAACCTTGTGCATTATCCATCCCCATTATATGTGGTCCATGGGCTCCCTCACATGTTCATATAGGTAAAGACTCACATGTTCAACTAAAAAATGTGTAAGATTAAATTTTTGTAATTTATTTTTGTATATAATAAAGGTTGGTAAACATTGCAACCAAATCCTTTTTAGTTGAATAAGACAAAATTGAGAATGTGAGGAAAATAGAGAAATTAAATATAATAAGAAAAATATATGAGAAAAGGCTAAGGAAGAGGAAATGAAAGATCATGATTGTCAGCGTTCCCCTTAGTCCATAAGTCTCCTTGTTTAGTTGGAGTGTTGGCATTAGGATAGAATCACACAAATGGTGACTCACCTATAAAAGGAATTGGTAGAGAAGGAGGAGGATTAAGAAGTAGTGCCACTTTCCACTCTCATTGTAGGTGCCAACACCATGATGGAGACGGCTTTGGTTGTTCACCTTCCATAGACATTTGTCACAAGAATTTTACTGAATTCAAAAAGCATAAAAAAGGAATTTGTTGTAAACTATGAAGGAATATGGATTGTGATGAATAGTTCTAGGTAATGGTAGGAAGGGCATATTGAGCCCTATCGTAGCTACACTATGAGTCAAGAATGAAGGCCTAGTGTTAGGAAGACTAATATTTCTTGCTGACAAAATGGATCTCCCTAGATCTCCATATGCATTCATGCATAGTTATTAGGAAGACTAATATTTCATATCCTTAGATCTCAAACAAAATCTAGTAACAAACAAGAAAATAATTTCTACCTTTCCTTAGCTTATGATTGATTGAAACAGGTAATATGCGAAGAAAAACTGAGGTTTTTTAATATTTCTCAGATCTTGATCTTTTAGCTATTTGTATTGGTTTATGTCATCAATGAATGGATTAGTGGAAAATTCTATTGTTGACTTGGTTAACATCTTCTATTTATTTTAGCTTAGAACTAGCTTTGCTTTTGTTTAAAAACAAATTATCCAATATTTGTTTTATTTACCACAATTATCTCCCTTTGCATTTTGCTTGTAACTTAGTCCACGACCACTTTAATGCTCTTCATACAAGACATATGTTTCATTTATATTTTCAATATAGCAAGAAGCATTAAAATATCATGGAGTTGTAGAGAAGGAAAGGTTTTATTGATTAAATGAACTGGGAAATATTTAAGAAATAAATATAAGAAAATTGTATATGAAGATTCTCCTGATAATCTATTATTTATGGTAAAGGTTATAAATTTATAATAATCTTATCTATTGTGGTTGGCTCGTGAGAGTCATCAGGGGGAAGACCTTGGGCTCGGCCATAGGAGGCCAATAGTGGTCTGTTGTAGTCTAGGACAATGCCAACTTTTTGACCTTACCCCAAAGGGCAAGGAGTCTGACCCAAGGTGTGTCGTAGCCAAAAGGGAGAAGGGTTCAAAATGCAGCCATGAAAGGCTTAACTGAGTTGCATTAGATCAAATACATGAATACATTATATAAAACATGGAGATAATGACATGCTCATGATGTCATACAAACTACTGATTACATGAAATTGTTAAATCATTCAAAGAAAGTTTAAATATTCCTCATAAATAAGGTCAAATACATAATAAACCGCAAATGACCTTAGCAGATCTTTATATTAATCATAACAGTAAACCATTACAACATCACATGACTTCCGCCGTAAACAACTACATAAAAATACCCAGGTCAGTCTTGCGATTATTGTGCAACTCCACGAATCAAGTCTTCTCGACTCCTGTGTTATTCCCTTCTGGTGGCTGCGGCCATAATATTTTTCACCTTTCCTTAAACTTGATCAATCTAACCCTACTCCTTCCCTGGTCTTGTCTTTCTATATCCCTTCTTTGCTACTTGAACTACGAGTTATTCCCCTCGGCTGCTTCTACACCTTCCCCCCCCCTCGGCTGCCTTTGCCTCTCGCTTCTACCTTGCCACAACTCTTATGCAACTTCTTGTTCCACCAGCCAACTGTTGTTGCCACCTGCTTCCTTCTCTTCCCTTGGTTAGTAAAAATGTGTGAAAACCTTTCCAAAATTTAAACAAAGGCCCCAACAGGCCTCGACCACAATTCCTTGACTCATCCTCGAGTCAAGTCATTTCATCCTCTATTGGTCCTGTTGATCTTATGGGTATTGGTTGTGTTTTTGCTTACTCTATTTCTGTTGTCAACTGTGCACGATCTTCCTCTACTTCGATCATTGCTTGAGGGGTGGCAGATGGTTTTGTTGTGCGTTCTTGCTCCTGCAGTTCCCTCGTTCCAAATGAGGGCTCCAACTCTAGGACAGAGGTTATTGTCTACTGCTTGAACATTATGTAATTTTGAGCGGCGATGTCCCATTAGGCGAGAATTGCATCGGTAGCATGAGTAAGAATTTCGGTTGAGTGCGACAGTAGTTTAGTTGGCCACTAGCTTTCGATGTTGCTCCATTGTTGCCCGCTGGAGCTGCACACCTCCTTTAGAAGTAACACCTACATTCAGTCTAGTGGTACAGATCCCTGATGATCTTCTTCATCTACGTAGACTCCTAGTCTATACTATCAACCTGAGCCTGGAGCATGTCCATTTGATTGTTGATTTCTCATAGCTAGGCGGGGAGTGCAGTGTTTTGTGCTGGTGAACAGAGTTTGTATTTTCTCTCGGAGAGGGTAGACCAACTAGTTCTTCAGTTCCAGGCTACTAGACTAGTCATGGAACTTGTTCATTAGGGAATATCCGTCAGTGAGGGCATCGACTAAGGCTTTCTTCTTTCCTTCCAGCTCCCTGACCTTCCTCTCAATCGACCTTGTATAGATTGCTACTGGATTTGGTAATGCGGACCTCACCATCTCCAATTTCCTCTTCATCTCAACATTGCTAGCTACAAGGCACGAGCATACAACCAAAATGTGGTTGCCGTAGTTGACTAGTGTCTAATTATCCATATCTGTCAATACTTCAGCATATGCCTTAATGATTGTTAGCCACAGTGATTTGAATTGTTACATTCCCTCGTCGACCTGGGCCTGCAATCCAACGTTGGCTTGTCACAGGTGATCCCGCTCATTGGTCACCATTTGCAACTATTTCACTTGTTGTTCATCCTCCTGGGCTAGGTCTTCATGGAGGCTTCCGGCTCTATGTTCTATCTGTTGAATAAATGAAAACAATTGGGTTGACGACTAGTGCTAGAGTATCTCGGCTTGCATTGTCGTAGGTTTTTCGAACTGCTACTGTAGGGGTAGGCTATTGGCGTTGGAATTGTCAAAATGGGAGGTGGGTGAATGGGCTTGCTGATGAAAAATGACCTTGGGTATTGGCCAAAATCCCTTTTCAGATATGAATCTCGATCTTGGGACCTGTGGGTTATGGCCCATCTGAAGCATTTTAAATAACTTTTAATTTATTAACGTGGTCTTTATTAAAATCAAACATCGCATTATCGGAGTTTTGATTCCCCATACAATATTACAACGCACAATTAAATGTATTTTAAATATCACACAACTGACACTACAGCATCGACGACCACATCGTTTAAACACCAAACATGTTAAGAATTGGCAGCTCCGACCCAATTAACCAGAATCGAAGATCCTCTGATCTGTTCTAATTGCGACACCGCTTATCACATTTCAAGTTGATTCACCATCAAGCAAGTTCGAATCACTTCGTGTCCGGTCCCTTTTGCCGTGTACAGCGTTATGTGAATGCTTCTCTCTTCTGACGCATTTGTCAATCGCCATTTAGCAACGAACTTGCCATTAAAAATTCTTCAGACAAATTCTTGCAATTCATGTCTTTGCAATAATTCTATTAACCACAAAATATTCATGATTTTCATTAGAAACAGTGATTGAAAACCACATCAAGCAATTTCCAACACGCCCATCCTCCCTTGCTCTTCATATATAGCAGTTAAACAATAACATATATAACAGTTACACAATATATAGATCTCCATCGACCTTGGAATGATCGATCTTGATTGACAAGCTCACAACACATGCATATACAAATAACACTCGAATAGGCTTTCATAGATTATATAAAACAATTACAAAATTAAGGCCTTTCAGCCTTAAAAACGAATTCACACTGGGCTACATCTTGCCCACTCATAATTTTCCTCACAAAATAAGATATCTATTACACCCCTATTGGATTACATTTATATAAGAAGTCTTAGGAAGGAACGATCCTATCTTCTCCTTAATTTTCTCGACAAAAACTCTCCAAAAAGCGTGCATGGTTGTTATCAAGAGGAAGTCTATTGAGACTTATCCATTCTCTCTTTAAATTTGTTTTAAAGTAGATTTTCCCTGTTTTTCTCCCTTCCATTCAGCTTTGCTGTCCAGTACGCTTCACTCTGCTTTGTTGCTGGTTTCTCCTACATCAGACTCCTGAGGCACGAAATTTATGACCTCCTGGTCATATGCTTCTTTTGGTCTTCGCAATATCTTTAACTTGTGAGCTGCAATCAACCTCTGCAACAGCAAGTCCTCCTTGTTGCCTCTTACCTCACGAAGCTCTCCTCTGGCCTTGGTCTTTTGGTAAACTCTCTAGGCTATTGCAATCTTTTCATCTTCCTCTGCTGCTACCTACACAAAATATAAAGACCATACCTTACTGTACCTCCTTCCGCAGAATCTTTTACGGCTCTGATACCACTTGATGAAAATGAGCCTTGGGTATTGGCGAAAATCCCTTTTCAAATATGAATCTCGATCTTGGGACCTGTGGGTTATTGCCCATCTGAAGCATTTTAAATAACTTTTAATTTATTAACGTGGTCTTTATTAAAATCAAGCATCGCATTATCGGAGTTTTAATTCCCCATACAATATTACAACACACAATTAAATGTATTTTAAATATTAGACAACTACCACTACAACATCATCGACCACATCATTTAAACACCAAACGTGTTAAGAATTGGCAACTCCAACCCAATTAACTAGAATCGAAGATCCTCCGATCTGTTCTAATTGCGACACCGCTTATCACATTTCAAGCCGATTCACCATCAAGCAAGTTTGAATCACTTCGCGTCCGGTCCGATCCTGGACCTGTGGGTTATGGCCCATCTGAAGCATTTTAAATAACTTTTAATTTATTAACGTGGTCTTTATTAAAATCAAGCATCGCATTATCGGAGTTTTGATTCCCCATACAATATTACAACACACAATTAAATGTACTTTAAATATCAGATGGCTCATGCTACAGCATCGACGACCATATCGTTTAAACACCAAACGTGTTAAGAATTGGCAGCACCGACCCAATTAACCAGAATCGTAGATCCCCCGATCTGTTCCAATTGCGACATCACTTATCACATTTCAAGTTGATTCACCATCAAGCAAGTTTGAATCACTTCGCGTCCGGTCCCTTTTGCCGTGCACAGCGTTATGTGAACGCTCCTCTCTTCTCACACATTTGTCAATGGCCATTTAGAAATGAACTTGCCATTAAAAATTCTTCAGACAAATTCTTGAAATTCGTGTCTTTGCAAGAATTCCATTAACCAAAAAATATTCATGATTTTCATTCGAAACTGAGATTGAAAACCACATCAAGCAATTGCCAACATGCCAATCCTCCATTGCTCTTCATAAATAGCAGTTAAACAATAACATATATAAAAGTTACACAATATATAGATCTCCATCGACCTTGGAATGATCGATGTTGATTGACAAGCTCACAACACATGCATATACAAATAACACTCGAATAGGCTTTCAAAGATTATATGAAACAGTTACAAAATTAAGGCCTTTCAGCCTTAAAAACGAATTGACGCTGGGCTACATCTTGCCCACTCACAATTTTCCCCACAAAATAAGATATCTATTACACCGCTATTGGATTACATTTATAGAAGAAGTCTTACGAAGGACTGATCCTATCTTCTCTTGATTTTTCTCCACAAAAACTCTCCAAAAAGCGTGCATGGTTGTTAACAATAGGAAGTCTATTGAGACTTATCCATTCTCTCTTTAAATCTGGTTTAAAGCATATTTTCCCTGTTTTTCTCTCTTCGATTTAGCTTTGTTGTCAAGTACACTTCGCTATGCTTTGTTGCTGGTTGCTCCGCATCACTTGCTGTGATGGCCGGGTGAACTGTGGAGTGGGTGGAATGATGCTGGGAATCAGGGGGACTGAGAGACTTATAGGGAATGGTGGCAGGTATGGCTCAACCCTCCCCCTGTAGAGAAGACTCCAAGTTTCCTCCCACTGGTGGCTCCGACCCAAGCATCAAGAATGTGATGAGTTCTGTAGGTTGCATCTCAGTTGTATGAGCAGTGCCCTTTGTCTACCCAACTAACTGGACTTATGCTTCTGCAGTCGTCCCTCGTTGGCTAGGATGAAGGGTTTTAGATAAATTCACGGAGGTTGATGCGGTATGTAAGGCTGACTCCCATGCCTAGTGTAATGTGGTGGAGGTGGTGGTGGGGATATCTTCAATGATTGTTGTTGCAGGGATTGATTACTAGATCTCCATAGTGAGGTCGAAAATCATATCTAGAAGATCAAATTTCGGTTTCTTGACAGTCGAGGTTCAAGCGACTCGCTTTTTCTTGGGCTAGGGGACCATGGGTTGAGAGGGGGCTTGTGCTATGCCTGTTGGGAGGTTCATGGCTAGCAGTTTCCTAACGATTGGTGTAAATATGGTGGAGCCTTGAAATATGGAAAGGTAATTTCTCTCACCTGACTCGAAGCTCGTGATTGTTCGTCAGAGCTTGAACATATTTTCTTCCATTTGGAGCACCATTGGCTAGATTTCGTCCTCACCTGGCCGCTTCTTGTTGCTCTCAGCCCCATATTTTCCTTGGCCCTATAGAGTCAGTGCTCTAAAAAGGTACTTGTGCCTGCCTTTTGTTATCTTGTAGGCCATTCCCGGCCATGAGCCCACTTCTTTGTGTAGCACTTCTTCAGTTAGAACAAGCCTCAGAGGTCTCATCTTGAAAGTTTGAAAATGGGCACACCTTGGCTGCAGGTACATATGCACATGGGAGGCACCGAACCAAAGGTCTTATGAGAATTCATTTAGCAGAGCCTTAAGTATCCTCTCCATTGAGCTTATAGTATCTAGAATTTGCTCATACCAGTCCCTGAAGGCTATCTCATTGATCTCCTTTGTGCTAGGGTCTCCTAATGCCTTCTAGTGGTCATACCAGAGCATAATTGGTTGCCACATGAGTATGGGTGCCATTTGCCTCTCCTTTGGTGGCCTCCATTTCCACATTTCCAGTGACATCAACAGATATCCAAACACAAACCCGATACCCCTTATGTATACGTCCTCGCATGCCTCAAATAGCTCTCCTTGGCCAGAATGGACTAAAGTGAATTCTCAATCCACTGATATGGCCTCACCTCAATCATATTCTCCCAGTTTTAGCAACCTGTATTATGGAATGGTTACCCTTGTACTGCAAGCTGTGACAGGGGAGCCTACCCCCCCAAAAATTCCTCTCCTTCAGACGGTAACAATACAATAAAACAGTTCATGCTGATATTTCCCTCCCGACCATGGAATAACAAGTAGCCACTGAAGGAAGCCAGCAAGGTACAGTACAGAGGCACTGACCCATTGAGAACATAGGCTGACCAGTTGAGTGCCTCCCCTAAGCAGCAATGTTTCGCAACTGAGATGTAATGCAAGGTGCACTCATTATTTGTGAAGTACTGCATCGTTTTGCCTGCAATGAGGTAAAACAGAAATCTAATGTCATCCTTGTTGATATTATCCAACTTCACCTTGCTCGGTCCCATATATGGCATAGATTTTGTCTTCACTCTATTTCTGGCCCCGCTTCACCCCTGCCTAGAATGCAGTGTTGATTGCATTTCCACCCTCTGCCAATCCTGTGAGCCGACTTATATCTTCCACATGGATGGGGTACTCCTTATCTAGCCACAACAAACCTCCATGCATCCTTCTCACTAGCATCTTGGTACACTGCATCGTGGCAAATTGATTGTTGAACATAAGTAGGCTCCTGAAATGGAGGAGTGTTGATCTTTGTAGTGCCTTGAATTCTTCTCTAACCCTAGAGGACTTAGTGCCATCCTCCTTTATGAAATCCTCCATATAAACTTCTCTCTTCACTGCCGAGAAGTGGAAATAGTCTATGAAGTCATTGTCTATTAGGTTGGCCTTGTCATACTTGCCATATAAATTGTCGACTGCTTCAATTCATGCATACTGTGGAACTAATACTAGTCTCTTGTCCATCTTCTTTCCCTTGTGATAAAATATCCACACTAGAGGCTTCTTGCTTTTCTATCTCTGCTACTATTCTTCAGAACGAACATGTAACTCTTATGTTTTATGCAATTGGAATTCTGGAATTCCCTTCATTCTTCTGCGACTTAAGTAGCCAGTCCTGACACGACATTCCATGACTAATGAGGCTTTTACAACTAATTACTCCATCTATCTTCCCATGCGTTTTGGCTAGACTTTGTTGCCGCCGACTGTCTTGGACATGACAACCTTGATGTGGACGCGAAGTTATAGAGTTGGCTGAATGGCGTATTTATTTTGCCATTATGTGTTTATTTATTAACTAAATTTACGCTTAATGGGAAAGGATGTTGCGGATATTACTCTGACAACTACTTATTTAGTTACTTAATCAGGAAATGACTACCTATATGACATATGGGATGGGTCTCTGTCTGGTCATAGATGTTGGAAAAGGTGCATGCCTATGTGTATTCTGCTGATTAGGATTACATATGTGGCCACTGACTCTACTAACTAGGATTGCATGTGTATACATTAATGCTACCCCCCAGATTGACTCTGCTGAGAGGGACTACATGTGTGCCTACTAATGCTACTTCTCCCCCCTCCCCCTCGACCACAAATGGGTTGCGGCAAGAAAACTCTACCGCAAACTTATTGATATCTACCATCCGTTTTATTGATTTTTTTTTTTAGTTGCGGAAAGGCTTCAGGTGTGCGCCATTCACCCATCCATGTAGTAAGACTCCATCCAGTCACGCAAGCATAACCACACTCAAATCTCGGATTTCTATTACTATGAATGGACCTAGCTAGTGCATTTGTAATTTCCCTGGGAACTTTTGTAACTTGTTGTCATGCGGAAAGAGTTAATCTTGCGGACGAAACCAACCTCCCTAGAAGCCTAAGACTTTCTAGTGACAAACAAGACAATTAAGAGCAATCCTTCTCTAAACATGCATTTACCATACAAGAAATCAAGTGTTTAGATCCTACCTGTAGTCCAATCCTGTTGTAGTAGTCCAGCCTCGTTGATCCGGATGAGCTCCTTCTTCACTTCGAAACCTGCATTCACTAACAATCAAACGATTAAATAACACCTTAATATCTCATAAAATAAAACATATTCAACATACAGACCAAGGACTATATGAAACAACTCATTAATAACAAATTGTTGAGAAGAATGGACTTATTTGTATTAATAGGAAACAAAAGAAACCATTAAAACCTGAGCCCTGGTGTTGTGCAAGTTCCTCCCAGGGTCCAGCAAGAGTTTTCCTCTACTTTGATAAGCTCACCCACTTCCAAATGAAACAAGAAAGGATGGGAATCTCTCCTCAAAAGCTTCTACAAGGAAGTCCTAATTCCAGCAACATCTACCCTTTGGAATGTTCAGCTTTCAACCTCCCCTCCTCTGGCCCAATGACTGTATTTATAATGTTCTAGAGGAAGTTAATCAGGTGCACCCTCAATGGGATAAGCCCCTCTTTTGGATGGGGTAGCTCCTCTCTTGATGGGATACGTTCCTCTTTCATAGGGATACATGAACCATCTGGATGCGCTCAATACACGTCAAACAATCTTATAGAATGCTCTAGAAATGACCACAAGTAACTTTTTTAAGATGAAACGCGCGCCTTTTGACCTTTACAGGAGTACACACCCACCCCTTTACATACAGAGCGTATAGGTACGCAGGTATTGTGAATTTGGGATGCGTATATGCAGGTAAGGTAGAGAGAAACTGCGTACCCAGAGATAAACATGTTTTTAAATGACTTTCTCTCTTTCTTGAAGTTTGACATGGAGAGAAGAGGTATAA
>APFE030943161.1:208645-223890 GCA_000404065.3 Pinus taeda | reverse complement strand
ATGAAGGACATTGGCTTGATGCATTACTTTTTGGGTTTGGAGGTGTGGCAGGAGGAGGGGCATTTCTTCCTGGGGCAGGGGAAGCATATTGTGGACATCCTTAGCAGATTCCACATGGAGGATTGTAGACCCATGTCGACACCGATGATCACCAACTGGAAGAAGCTTCATGCTTCGGATTCCGAGTTGGTGGATCCCACATTCTACAAGCAGCTGATTGGTTCCTTGATGTATTTGGTCAACACTAGACCAGATATCTGTTTTGCAGTCAACACGATGAGTCAGTTTATGTGTGAGCCTAGGAAGGTTCACTGGGTGGCTGCAAAACACATTTTGCGGTACTTGCAGGGGACAGTAGATTATGGTCTGGACTACAGGCAGGGAGATGGAGTGAGATTGGCAGGTTATACTGATTTTGATTGGGCAGGTTGTGCTTCTGATAGGAAGAGCACTTCAGGGTGTTGTTTTGGGTTTGGTTCGACAATGGTGTCATGGTTCAGCCAGAAGCAACAGTCAATAGCATTGAGTTCAGCGGAAACAGAGTATATGGCAGCCAGTCTAGCTAGTTGTGAGGCCATTTAGCTTCGCAAGATGTTGTTTGGCTTATTTGGTCAGTCGTTGAGACCTTCAGTGATTTACTGTGATAATTAGAGTTACATTAAACTCACGGAGAATCCAGTATTTCATGACAGGTCAAAGCATATCAGGATCAGATATCATTTCATCAGAGACTATGTTCAGAAGGGAGCTGTGAAGCTTGAGTATATTTCCACTGATGAGCAGGTAGCAGACATTCTTACCAAAGCCTTACCACGGGGCAAGCATGTTTACTTCAGAGACAAGATGGGTGTGGTGAGGAACACCTTCCTCGGTAAGAAGGAGTGTTGAAATTTGGTACCGGAGGACAGGTGGTTCCCTTAGGCTTTGATCTTTGGCCTAGGGAAAAGTGTCCAAAAGATTTAATTTTTCTCCTAAAGTGACTTTATAATTTTTATAAAGTTAAAATCTAATTTAAAAGTGACTTTAAGTGATAAAGTTACTAAGTCTAATTTTAAAGTGACTTTTATAAAGTCAATGAAAAATTAGAAAGGAAAAGTGACTTTGGAAATAAATGACTAAGTGGGTCTTTATTAAAGTGGGTGAATTAAAAAATAGAAAGTGAGATTTAAATGTGCATTTAATCTCAGCCATTGATCTAAATCTATTTCAGCCATTGGATTTAGAGATCACCCAAAAGTCACTTGGATCACCCAAAAGTCACTTGGAGTTATATTAAAGGAGGAAAATGAGGAAAAGATCATTCATTCTTTTATGAGCAGATTGGGAGAAGGAGAGCAAGAGAGCAAGGGAGATTTCTGGACAAGAAGGAGAAAGAGGCAGCAGTTTGGCACACATACCAGGCAACTCTTCAGCAAAATCAGAACAGCAGAAAGACAAGCAGAACAGCAGCAAGAACAAGCAGAAAAACGCTGATTTTTTGCTGAAAACTGAGAAGTTTCCAGGTGGTCCGTTGGGCTGAAAACGGATAAGTTTGCTTGCTGAAAAAATTATTTTGCTGTAATTTTTTGCTGAAATTTTCTTGCTGTAAAAAGACATTTTTCAGAAATAAAGAAGAGCTCTCAAACTGGTTTTCCCCAAGAGTTGTAGGGGGTTTTTCCAGGGTCACGTTGACCAAAAATATCAGTGTTTTAATGGTTGTTTATTACTGCTGATTTTTATTTCTGCAATTTCCAGCATTCTGTAAATTTTCCAGAATTTGTGTTTTCAGCAAAATTTATTTTTCCAGCTTGTTGAATGTATGGTTATGGGAAAGGGCATTTAATTACATGGGAGAAATAAGGAGAAACTGAAAACCGGGGTGGGAAAACAGAAATTTTAACAAAAAATGGATTGAATAGTTACTAAATAAAATGATTTATGCACTCTAATGTTGTATTTATTTAGCCATTGCTAAAAAGGGCCCAATTGTGGACAGTCTTTTAACCCTAATTTGCAAAATATGGTTAAACAGGTACAAATTTCCAAAATGGAAACATGCTAGAAAAGTAAGCTTCAAAGTTTGGAAATGAGGAAATATATATATAATATATATAATATATTATATATATATATATATATTATTAATTACATTATGTAAAAGACTATGAGAAAAATGAGAAAAAATATCGAGATGGGTTTGCTAGTAAATTGTTATGTTTTTATTTGATTCTTCTGAATCCATCACATTGTATTATTTGAGTCAACATTTCAAGCCAGCGAGTGTGGTTCCTCTTCAGGGCAATGATGAGAAATTTGATCATGTCTAACAAGATAAACAATTGAGAGATATCAAGAAAAGGTCAAGAATTAACGAATGTCAAGTCAAATAAACATTCAAAAGTGTAAAAAGATTAACAAAAACCCTAGAAATAAGAAAAAAAAATACTAACATTTAATAGAAGTGGGATAACTATATATTAGTCATAATTTTAACACAAAGCTATAATATTAAACTAATAATATCAATAGGTGCTAAAATTAAATTAAGCTAATAAATAATCTAAGTTATCATGTAAAATTGTCCAAGAACAAGGAAATAACTAAAAATATATATAATAAAGGATAAACTTAGATTAATATATGAATATATTATTATTATTATTATTATAAATTAGATTAAACTATATGAATGTAATATTCATATACCTTACTCATAAGAAGAAGCAGAAGAAGAAAAATAGGGCTAGTAATGAATAATAAAAGGTAAAGAAGTCAAAATTTAAAAATGCATAGGGAGGTATATATGTGTGTGTGTGCGCGCGCGCCAAGAAAGCAAAATATAAAAAGAAAAAAAAACATAGTAAAAACCTAAGAGAAAGGAGGACAGAAATGGAAAATAATCCTAAAAACAAGGAAATAACTAAAAATATATATACTTGTTAGAAAATCAGAAAGGCGGAAAGATTTTCTTATACTTGATAATTATTTGTGATGTTCTTGATTTCTTATTAGGTTTTTTTATATCTCCTTTCTTTTAGTTCATCAAGCAATTACCAAAAATAGCACATATGTTAAAATTGGCAACTAAGCCAAACTCCACCATGGACAGCGAAAATGATGGAGATGATATTTTTATTGGATTCCTCTTTCTGAGAGGTGCAAGATTGATCTAAAGATCATCTCATTCTGACAAGTAGAAATGGAATTATGAATTGATTTCTTCTATCAACAAATTGTCAAGGTCGGCCAAAAGTCTAATGTAGGCTCATGAAGCCCAAAAAACATGTCTCTTCACCCTCAACGTTGTGTATAAATAGAAGAAGCATTTTCCTCATTTGGACACACGTCAAAACACATCTTTCTCTCTTCTTCTCATTGGTTCGTATAGCGAACAGGAGCATCTTCTTCTCTAGGCGTTGACTTGGGTTGACTGAAATTGCAGGACGAAAATTTCAGATTTTGTTTTGGGCAAATAACAGGGACGTTGACCAGCATTGACCGAGGGTCAAACTCACTCCTTTGACTGTGTTTTTTAGGCAGGAAATCCGATTTCCTTAGGTCGCATCTCTTAGCAAAGAAATCGAGGAATTTGCAATTGTTTGACCAGTTTTGAATGCAGGATCATTGACTGTTGTGTTGACTAGGTTTGGCCGAGAATTTCACGACTGTTTTGGGTTGATTCGAACTATCATGGAGGCCCAGCTTACTAGGTTTGACCGAGCTCATTTAGAGGACCTTTTCTGTTGGTTTGACCAATGTTGACATTCCGGTTAGGGCATCCTGTTGACTCCAGTTTGACTAGATTGTTTTATAGTGATTGGGCAAGGAAATTTTGTGTGATGTACTCTCTCTGTTGAACTTTTGAAGAATATTAACAAGATTTGATCAAAGAGTTTTCCCCATATTGGGGTTTTTCCCTGCATCCGCCAAATATTGTGTCCTCTTGTCTTGGCTTGTCTTTTGCTTATTGATTATGTTCTATCTCCATTTACTATCAATGTTAATGTGATTGCTAATCTAGAATTTGATATTGGGCTTATAAGAAAAATTGAAGTAAATTGCTCTAAAACATAATAGAACATACCATTGTTATCTAAAATTAACATGGTATCAAAGGTGAGGTGAAGACAAAGCCCAAGCAAGAGTGAGTAAAGAAATCACTGAGATTTGTTGGTCAAGGACAAGATTCAATGGCCTCCTCATCTTACTTCAAATCTAATGACAAGCTCAATGAAAAGTCTGATTATCATGCATGAAAGATGTCTCTTGACTTGACTTCGGAAGAGCATGATGTTATGGACTATGTGCAAGGAAAGATTGTTGAACCTCCTTCAAATGCATCGGTCGTCGCTAAGACAAAGTACAAGAAAGGTGAATTCAAAGCTAAGAAGATCATCAGGGATTATATTCATAAGCATTTAGTTGCTTACATCTCCAATTCAGGCACATCTAAGGAGATGTATGACAAGTTGGGCAGCATGTTTAAAGCTAGCAATGCAAACAAAGTCCTCTTTCTCAAGAACAAGTTGAAGGACATAAAGAAGGGAAGAGGATAAGATATCCAATCCTACTTCATGAGGATCATCTAAATCAAAAATGATCTTCTATCAATTGGAGAAGTTATTGCTGACAGGGAGCTCACTCTCATTGCCCTTGGAGGTCTCCCTTGTGAATGGGATGTGTTCAACAATACTATCCTCAACAATGACCGGATTTCGGGTTTTGATGAATTGTTGACTAGATGTACTCAAGAAGAAACTAGGATGATAGAGAGAAACATGCCTTCAAATCGGAATGATCCTACTACATTCTCCGCTCATGCTAAAAAGAAGAACAATGCAGGTTCAAAGAAGCAATGTCAAGGAAGACTGGGATTCAAAGATGGAAGAAAGCGTAGATGCTTCCATTTGTAACAGGTTCGGCCACTATGCTAGGGAGTGTCCTAATAAAAGGGATACACCTCGAGATGATGACAACAACAACCGCAACAATTTCAAGGGAAACAACAATCACAGGAATGGCAGGTTCAACAACAAAGGAAAAAGGAATGCTCCCATTACTCAACATGGAAATGGTCGACCTCCCACAAGATCTAGAGACTCCAGGTATGATGAATCTAATGTTGTAGATAACAAGCAAAAAGAATCTTATCTTATATCTACCCTCTCTACTGCCTCCCCTCCGGATACCTTAGGAAATTGGTTGATTAATAGTGGTGCCTCAAGCCAACCACTTCACTGGGTATAAGGAAGCTCTTTCAAATCTGATAGAAAAGGATACAAATTTGGAAATCATTCTTGGAGACAATGCCACCTATCCCGTGAAAGGAGTTGGGAATTTTACTATTCAATTGAATCAAGGTAACACCATTCATCTACAAGAAGTACTATGTGTACCTAATCTAGAGAAGAACCCGGTATTTATCTCGACAATGGAGGACAAAGGATTCAAGGTGGCATTCATTAATGGAAAGGTACGTGTTTGGAAAAGAAAATTCAAAGAAGCATTTACTCTTGGATTCAGGGCTGACAGCCTATATCAAATTGGAGGAAGTCCATTGGGAACTATGTTGCAACACATCTCTTCAATCCGAATTATGGCACCGAAGGTTTGCTAATCTTCATTATAAAGCCCTCCCCGATGCAAGGAAGATGGTGACAGGTATGCCCGAATTTAAAGTAGAACGTGAAGGTGTTTGTCAGGGACGTGCTGACGGAAAACATACAAGGGGACCATTCCCCTCAAGTGATAGCAAGACTACTGACATTTTGCAATTGATTCATTCTGACCTATCTGGTATGTTGCCCATGGCATCTTTAAGAAGATATTTGTATTATGCTATCTTTGTGGATGACTTCTCTCGCAAAACTTGGATTTATTTCTTAAAGAAGAAGGACAAAGTGTTCACGTGGTTCCGCTCTTTCAAATCCTTGATTGAAAATCAAACAGGGAAGAAGATCAGAATATTGAAGACCTATAATGGAACCGAATATGAATCAAATGAGTTCAATGACTATTGTAGAGAAGTTGGCATTAAGAGGGAGACTACTACTGCATATACTCCTGAGCAAAATGGTGTTGTTGAAAGGAAGAATCGTTCTATTATAGAAGCCACTCGTGCCATGCTTCATGATCAAGGCCTTCAGAAGTTCATATGGGGAGAAGCTACCAACACTGTCGTGTATGTTCAAAATAGATGCCCTCATCAAGCATTGGAATCCAAAACTCCTGAAGAAGTTTTCACCAGTAAGAAACCTAATGTTTCTCACTTTAGAGTTTTTGGTGGCCTTACGTATTTTCATGTGCCAAAAGAAAAGAGAAGCAAATTGGATACATCTGGGAAGAAAGGAACATTTGTGGGCTACAATGAAACTTCAAAGGTATATAGAATCTACGTGTCTAGTCAAAGAGAAGTGGAAATCAATTATGATGTCACCTTCGATGAAGATGTTGCCCTTGGGAAGATTAGGAGACTTCAATTTCCAAGGAAGGACAAACAAGAAGATAAAGCAAAGCCGGGAGAACTGCAGGATGAGTCGATGCCCAATGCTAAAGGACTGATGGATCCCATTGGTCCACCTCCACATAAGCCCCCCGCCTCAAAAAAGAGACCCTCATGGCTTAGGGACACTCTCGAAGACACTGAACGACATATTGCACCAAGGGGGACAATTTGTGAAAGTAAGAAGCCGAATAGGTACCAAGGGTACTTAGCTGCCATGAGCACCATTGTTCAAACTAAGCCTTGCACATTCGAAGAAGCTATAAAGCACCAAGTTTGGAAGGATGCTATGAACGAAGAGTATGAGTCGATTATGAAGAATGATGTCTAGGATGTAGTTCCTAGACCGAAGGACAAATCCCTTGTCACCTCAAAATGGCTCTACAAGATCAAGCATGGAGCTTATGGAAGTGCTAAAAAGTTCAAGGCCAGGTTTGTTGCTCGAGGCTTCTCTCAAAAGGAAGGTGTGGATTATCATGAGATATTTGCACCAGTTGCCCGATATACCACCGTACGTTCGATCATTTCCCTTGGTGCCTCTCAAGGATGGAATTAACATCAAATCGATGTCAAGAACACCTTCTTGCATGGTTCACTTAAGGAGGAAGTTTACGTAGAACAACCCGAAGTGTTCGAAGTTCTAGATCGAAAGACACATGTATGCAGGTTGCAGAAAGCCTTCTATGGGTTGAAGCAAGCTCCCCAGACTTGGTATGAGAGGATCGACAGCTATCTGATGAAGTTGGGTTTTACAAGAAGTGAAGCTAATCCAAACCTTTACTTCAAGGTTGAAAATGATAGACCTCTCATCTTGGTACTTTATGTGGACGATCTCTTTCTTACAAGTGCAGACCCTCTTTTTTATCAATGCAAGAGGGAGTTGGCTTCCGAATTCGAGATGAAGGGCCTAGGATTGATGCACTACTTCCTAGGCTTGGAGGTCTAGCAAAAGCCAAGTGAGATTTTCCTTTCTCAAGGAAAATACATTGTGAAGCTACTTGAAAGATTTGGGATGGTGAATTGTAAGTTCGTGACTACTCCAATGGAGCTTAACTTCAAGAAGTTATGCGGAAGTGTTGTTGGGCTCGATCTGGGAAATCCTTCTGAGTATTGTCAACTTGTGGGGGCCCTAATCTTCTTGGTAAATTCACGTCCGAACATATGCTTTGTAGTGAATATGTTGCTAGTATGGCCTCTAATGAGGTTGTTTGCTTGAGGTAGCTCTTTAGTGAGTTGTTTGGGCATGTGTTGGATACCATCGTGATCTACTGCAACAACCAAAGTGGGATTCATCTTTTTGAGAATCTCGTGTTTCATGACTGCTTCAACCATATTGATATCAGGTAACACTTTATCTGGGATATGGTATAATGGGGAGCAATAAGGCTCCATCACATTGGGACTAATGAACAGGTCGCAGATATTCTTACGAAGCCCCAGGGGAAGGTCAAATTCTTAACCTCCCGTGAACGACTTGGAGTCGTGGAAAGACCCTCTTATGAGGGTCCCGTTTGAGTTGGATATTGAGCTCTAGGAGCTCCAGGGGACTTGGGGTACTTCTTGGAGCTATGAGCAACCATAGGGTGAGTGGTTCACCTTCCCCTATGATACCCCATGATGGTTGATATATGCATAGGATGAGTGGTTCACTTTCTCATATGGCATATGAGCAAGATGAGTGGTTCACCTTCTCCTGCCAATACATCCTACCCATGCAATCCGGTACTCATGGGAAGTACCTCTCCTCTAGCCAATGAGTTGAGAAATGAGGATAGGGACCATAGTACTACCGATGGACGCATCGTGTACTATCATACTCCCTATGCTAGGATGTTTGGTATTGATCTGGGATCAATGGGGACTGACTTCGGGTCAGTGAAGAGTGGTATGATACACTCTCGATCAATGTTTTAAAAGTCCGACCCTGACTCCAACTCGGTCGAGGGTCGACTCCAACTCCGACTCCGACTCGGTATCAACTCGGCCAACTCGATTTTAATGACTCGGTCGTTGTAAAAAATACATTAAATATTTATTTTTTATAAAAACACATAATTTTAAAGATTTGCATTCATGTTTCCAAACGCACAACATTAGAATATAGATAGAAGACAACATATGATCAAAGTAGGCTCATGAATATATCCATTATATCAAAATGGCACCCAGTGCATTGTCTAATACATACATGATGATGATATAGAGATCAAAACAAAAAACACATAACCAAGGAGGCTAGAAATGGCCTCCACAACAAAAGTTTGTGACAAGTACTACTGGCTACTGCTAGAGTTGCCAACATCATCTGGCTCAGTGTTACTTGGGAGCGGGAGCGACATTTTCAGAAGCTCCCGGTTTGGGAGCGAATCTCAAAGGAGTTTGACAACCAATGTCACTAACATCAAGGTACATAGAGGGATTGGTGCTCTTGATTAAATAGGAGTTCCATACCCTAATACATGACAAAATTCAATGGAAACATTACAATCCCCCAATCCTGAAATCCTGAAAAACTGATAAGTCTGCTGGATTTTGAGTGAAATCTAAAATTCTACTTTCTCCATATGAAATCCAATGAGGCCAGAACCACTCTCAAACATCCTGAGTCATTTCATGGTAATGTTAAAAATTGAAGTAAAAGGACGAAATGAAGATTAAGGAGAATGTCACTTTTACTTTAATAATTTAACATTACCATGAATATCAATACTAGGGATCAGAGTTAGACAGGGAAACCCATGAGTCAGACAGGGAAGCCCAGGGAGTCCCCAAAAATGAAATTTCAAAAAAAAATGTTGCTGAAGTGACTTGACCAACAACTGTTACCGAGTCGGCCGAGTTGGCTCGAACTCGGCCAAGCCGGCTAGGTTGTTACCGAGCCAGCAGAGTCGTTAGCCAACTTGGTCGGCTCGGTAACAACTCGGTCGGTCGGTCCGGTTCAAAGGCCGAGTCGGCCCAGTTGGGCTATGACTCTGACCAACTCGGCCGAATCGGAGTCGAAACAACCGGTTTTTAAAACAATGTTGTCGATCATTTCTTCTTCATTATTTCTTCATAGTTCACCAGAGTAGAGCAGAGCAGGGATGACAAATATGGTTTGGCAGGTGGATTTCTCCCTAGTTGAGAGGGAGTGTTAAAATTGGCAACTAGGGCAAAACTCCACCATGGACAGCTCATATGATGGAGATGATATTTTTATTGGATTCCTCCTTCTGAGAGGTGCAAGATTGATCTAAAGATCATCTCATTCTGACAAGTAGAAATGGAATTATGAATTTACTTCTTCTATGGAAAAATTGTCAAGGTCAGCCAGAAGTCTAATGTAAGCTCATGAAGCCCAATAGACATGTCTCTTCACCCTCAACATTGTGTATAAATAGAAGAGGCATTTTCCTCATTTGGACACACCTCAACGCACATCTTTCTCCCTCTTCTTCTCATTGGTTCGTACAGCAAACAGGAACATCTTCTTCTCTAGGCATTGACTTGAGTTGACTGAAATTGCAAGCCGAAAATTTCTGAATCTATTTTGGGCCAATTACAGGGACGTTGACCAATGTTCACTGAGGGTCAAACTCACCCCTTTGACTGTGTTTTTCAGACAGGAAATTCAATTTCCTTAGGCCACATCTGGCCAAGAAATCGAGGAATTTGCAATAGTTTGACCAGCGTTGACCGCGGGCTTGTTAAGTGCAGCGTTGACTCTGCATTGACCAAGTTTGGCCGAGAATTTCAAGACAATTTTGCGCTGATTGGAGGCTGAGTTGACTGGGTTTGGCCGCATTCATTTAGAGGGATTTTTCTGCTGGTTTGACTAGCGTTGACTTTCTGGTTAGGGCATCCAATTGACTTCAATTTGACTGGACTATTTTACAGTGATTAGGCAAGGAAATTTTGTATGATGTACTCTCTCTCTACTGAACTTTTGAAGAATAATAAGAAGATTTGATCAAAGGGTTTTCCCCAAATTGCGGTTTCTCCCTGACATCCACCAAATATTGTGTCCTCTTTCCTTGGCTTGTCTTCTGCTTATTGTTTATGTTCTATCTGCATTTACTATCAATGTTAATGTGATTGCTAATCTAGAATTTGATATTGGGTTTATAAGAAAAATTGAAGTAAATTGCTCTAAAGCATAGAACATACCATTGTTATCTAAAATTAACAACATAAAACAATGGACACCAGATATAGGCTCACAGCCAGGGAAAAACCCCTCTCTGGGGAAGAACCAAGTCAGTAATTCTTCCTTCAATAGTTTTCCGGAGATATTTCAAGACTCTAGACCTTGACACAAACTTTCTTCCACACCAAGTCACCCTTCTTCTTCTCTTACAAATGATCCTACTTGACCCGGCAGCAGCAACAACAGTTCCTTTGATCCAACTTGGAGACTTTAATCTTCACTGAAAGATTTTGATTTTCACTTAGAAACTTCGATCTTGGCCCAATACAGCTACCTGAGGCAGCGGCAATATCCCACACCAACTACTTCAACCTATAGCAGCAGCAACATGCAGCGACTAACTACGACATCAACCAGAGAACTTCGCTCTTGCAAACCAGGGCACGAGAGAGAGAGAGAGAGAGAGAGATGCACCAAGACTTCAATTTTCCTTCCTTCCTTCTTTTAGACCAAACTCGCAATCCTTTTGCCTTCGTTCCTCTAGTTCACACTTTTTCACAGCTTCAACAGATATCGAACTTGCTTGTTGTGATTGTGCTTTAAATGGAATTCGAACTGCTTCATTTATAGTCCTTTGGTGAGGTCGAATAGCCCTCTTCGAGGCCGACTTGATCATCTTAAGGCTGCCTTGGCGTGGAGGCAACATAATTCATATTTGACTCAATACTTAACCTTTTTACATGATTCAAAAGCCCAAGAAAGATCTCTTTAAAAGTACAATGAATCTATTAACTCAAAATAAATCGTAGAAGTCCTCAATGGGGACTTTGACCTAAAACAAGATGACCCAAGCATGAAACCCATGCTTTAATAAGTCAGAATAATAATTTTCTTTGTTCTTTTGACAAGTACATTACATGATGACTCAAATACATTTAATGAAGACTTAACCTAATTACATTTTCCAACACTCCCTCTTAACTAGGGAGGTATTCATGATATACAAGTACAAGGAAGATCTCAACTATATGAACCATGAATAATTTTAGGCACTGCAATGCCATGGACTAGATTCCTGACCAGGGCAATCTATCCAAGTGGGACTAAGATGGACTCAAGCTTTCAGCCTTTATAGGTACCATCAAGCTTACTTGCTAACCATCAACCCAGGGATCCAGGTGTGTATCCAAAATCAGAGCTCTACAACCAACACCACCTTTCCAACTTCGGAACCTAGACATCAACACAAAGTGTTAGCCAGATGTCCTCCCAGGCAATGCTTCACTCACAAAGCCTCAACACTCCTTGATCCAGCAAGTCAAGGACAACAAATTTCTCCCGATCAAATTGATCAGTAACCAGCATGCTATCAACACCTACGAGAGATTTACCTGTACAAAGTTCAAACACAACCCCAAGCAATAATATAGTTTCACACGTACATAATTAAAATGCAAACCTTTGGGGTCTTGATGTTACTTCTCTTTGATAGAAGATTCCTCATTTTCCTTTCCTCCTCTTCATGCAACAACATATCCTTCAAAGTGCATTCTAAAAATTTCCTTCTCTCACTGATGGCCTTCACTAAAACTTACAATTGTTAGTCCTGGTCTAGTGCATGACACATGAAGTAGAGAAGCATATTTGTCACTCCCTCTTAATCAAAGAGCTTTCCTCTATCCAGGGTCCCTCTTAACCTAGGGAGATCATCTTCTTTCTTTTCGACATAGGAAAATTTTTCGTGGCTTCCATTCACCTCATCAAAGTTATCATTACCATCATTGTTCACATCATGCTCATCATGTCAACTTTACTTTACAAACATCTTCACCATCTACCTGCACAACTTAGATAGAAAGTACAACCAAAACTATAGAAGCATGAAGTTAATCACGGAAGCATTTCAACTTAATATATATCATATAACTAAACAAAGGATACATATACTTCAACATTTTGCTAGGGACTTCGTCATAAACCCTATACTATATCAAGGCGTGTAAAATAACTCCTAGAATTCATATGTTAGGCTTCCTACTAAGGTTTCATACAACCTCTAGATTTCATATATAAGATTTTAACAACCAAACACCAATCACAGCTCAATCAATAATATGACAAGCATCCACTAGGGTTCTACAAACCCTAGATTTTCTTATTTCAGCAATCACCATATAGATTTCAGTTTGTCATATCACACATACTAGAGAATTTAACTACTACTAGGTTTAGCTGCAAAACCCTAGATTTACCAAACAACATCATCCTAGAATATCAAACTCATACAAGGGCTTAGATTAGGTCAACACACATAGCTAGGAATTCATCATTAATCATATCATATGTTAAGCGACATATTAGACATATAACAACCTAGACCAAGCTAGGGATACATCCCTAGGGCTTCATTCCTAGGATCAAAACAAAAGTTTTGCTTATAGGCCTAACCAAACCCTAAAGATCTAGGATTTTATAGCAAAGCAAACCCTATTATATCAACACTTTAAAGGTTCAGGATTTCAGACAACATCATTCCAACCCTAACAAGTTAGGGTTTTCATGATCATATCAAAACCCCAAACATGACATCAATAACAGAATAGCATTTCACAATGACCCTAAGCAATTTTAGAGTTTCAGATATTAACATTAACATTAGCATATCCTTAGGTTAGGGTTTTCCAAAGAACCTGTCTAGGGCTCTATAAGATCAATTAAGAATACGAGGGTAGATTTATCAAGTGATGAATCACACGAAACAAGAATCATTGTGATTCAATGTAGCTAGACACAATGATGTTAGTAATAGATTAACAAATGAATAATCATTTATTATGAAGAAATCAATGTTTTGTGGTTTAAGGCATACCTTTGTTCCTTGACAAACCTTGTCTTGGGAAGTCCTCTTCCATACTCCTTGAGGATATAGCAGATGTTTTCCTAATCAAGATAATAGAGGGAGAATGTTGATTAGTATTTAATATAATCAAGACTTAAATAAGGATATGAAACTAGAAATTGAAAGGAAATGAGATACTTATCTTTGGGAGATGTTGGGGGCTCCCTCCCAAGCTTGAGGGATACCTACAAACTTATAAAACAAAAGAAAAATGCCTTTTTCCAAAAACATGTGAAAACCTATAAATTCTAAACATCAAAAATACAAAATAGAATATTTAAGACTAGAAGCAAAGGACTTAATAGTGTAAGTCCCTTATATCAAATTCTTCGGGTTTGGCTTTCTTTAGGTCTTCTTCTTCAACAACATTGGCTTGATCTCTTTGTCTCTTCTTGTTTCTTGGATTGTCGAGACAGTCAATCTTGTAGTGACCCTTCTTATGGCATTGATAGCATTCTACTTTGGACATGCCAACCTTCCTCTTCGGTCCTTTCTTGAAGTTTCCTTTATGTTGAGAAGCATAGGCATTTGACACTCCTTCAGGGTTGGCAACTAATGAGATCCTTAATTCTTCTTGACTACAAGCAGTCGATAGTTCTTCAAAAGTGGGAGATTCCTTCCAACTGTTGAGTCCTACAGCAAATGCACCCCAAGTAGGTCGTAATCCTAGTAAAGAAGTGATCACAAGTTCTTTGTCTGTAACAATTTCATCGATGGCCAAAAGATCATCTTTGATTCTTGCAATCTTCACAAAGGAGGAGGCCAATGTATCTTCTTTAGTCATCTTTATGGTCCTTAGTTCATTCTTCAGGCTTGCTACTTGACCAATGTTCTTAATAGTGAACAACTTTGATAAAGCCTCATACATTTCTTTCTTTGAGCATGGTCAATGTTGGCTATGAATGGGACAAGGTTGTCCTTTATTCCTTTTGCCATTAGATTCATGGCCACTAATTCCAAATCACTGAACTTCACTTTATCAGCATCACTGGAGACTTTTGTAGGCTTCTTTACTTTTCCTTTCACAAAGATCAGTACCTTGTTCTTTTCAAGGATAAGGTCAATCCTCTCCTTCCAAGATCTGTAGTTTGAGGATCCTTCAAGTTTATTCTCTCCCTTGATTGTGTTAGACATATTCCTTGGATATAGTAGAATTCTTCCCTGAAATAATCCTTTTGAATGATTCCTTGATCAAGTGCTTGAGACTTCCTTTAGCTTCTTTCTTCATCAGAGCTCTGATTCCACATTAGAAAATCAGAAAGGCCGAAAGATTTTCTTATACTTGATAATTACTTGTGATGTTCTTGATTTCTTATTAGGTTTCTTGTAAAGTTTTGAAGATGTTCTATGCTAAAAGCAATTTCACTTTTCACACAGCAATCATACAAGTAGTTAAGCAAAATGCAGATAGAACATATAAGCAGATCTTACAGAAGACAAATCAGAAACAGGAAAAATCTGTGTTCGTTTCGGCAGTCAACAGGATGCTTCAACCAGCAAAGTCTCCTTTGGTCAGCTAGCCCAGATGTGTCACAACAACCCTCCAACCAGTAGATGAGTCAACCGAAGTCAATTCTGCAAAAGTCAACGCTATCCTGAAAAGTCAACGCAGGGGCAGCGAGCTAAAAGTCAACGCAGCAGCAAAACGGTCAACTCTTTGACCTCGATTTTTGTGCCAAGTAGTACGGCCTTCAAAAATCGAACTTCCCACAAATTTTCAGCTTGATTGGACCAAGCGT
>APFE030943161.1:179142-204923 GCA_000404065.3 Pinus taeda | reverse complement strand
ACATAGCATGGCATGGGCAGCTTCCACAATAGTCCTATTCTTGCGTTCAGCAACACCATTCTGCTCAGGAGTATATGCAGTGGTAGTCTCCCTCTTAATGCCAGCTTCTTTGCAAAAGTCTTTGAACTCATTTGACTCATATTCAGTGCCATTATCAGTCCTCAAAATCTTGATCTTCTTTCCGGTCATATTTTCCACCAAGGCTTTGAAGGTACGGAACCACATGAAAGCCTCATCCTTCTTCTTCAAGAAGTATATCCAGGTTTTGTGAGAGAAGTCATCAGTAAATGTCATATAGTAAGAACATCCCCCCAGGGATGTTACAGGCAACATACCGGAAAGATCAGAATGGACCAGTTGCAATATCTCAGATGTCTTTGTGACACTTGAGGGGAAAGGTCCCCTTGTATGTTTTCCTTCAGCATAGCCCTTACATACACCTTCATGATTATTTCCAAAATCAGGCATCCCTGTCACCACCTTCCTTGCTTCGGGAAGAGCCTTGTAATGAAGGTGTCCAAATCTTCGGTGCCATAGTTCGGTTTGACGAATAGTATCACAAGTCATAGCTCCCAACGGACTCCCTCCAACCTGGTAGAGTGTACCAACTCTAAAACCAATTGAGATAGCTTCCTTGAAGCTCTTCTTCCACATGAGTACCTTTCCATCAGAGAAAGTTACATTGAATCCTTTGTCTTCCATGGCAGATACAGACACAAGGTTCTTCTTCAATTTGGGTACATAGAGTACATCTTGTAGACGGAGGACTTGTCCCTGAGACAAGTGGAGGGTCACAGTCCCCGTCCCTTTCACAGGATAAGTGGCATTATCCCCAAGGATAATTTCTAGATTAGTATCCCTTTCAACCATGTCAGAAAGTGCTTCCTTGAATCCGGTGATGTGTCTTGAGGCACCACTATTGATTAGCCAGACATCCATAGTGTCGGGCGGAGATGCAGTTGAAAGAGCAGATACTAGAATATACTCATTTCTTTTATCAACAGCATTAGACTCCTCATACCTGGTATTTTTGGTCCTTTTAGAAGGTTGGTTGTTTCCTCCAAAGTGAGCCTTCCTCTTTCCTTTGGATATGTCATTTCTTCGATTCCCATTCCTTCGGTTGTTGTTGTTATCGTCACTATCGGGAGAATCCTTCTTGAAGGGGCATTCTCTAGCATAGTGTCCAGTCCTATGGCAGGTGAAACATTTACCCTTCTTCTCTTGAGTCTTAGTCCTTCCTTTGTCCTTAAAACCACCAGAGTTCTTCTTTCGGGAATGAGCAACATAGGCAACATTTCTTTCATTATCAAATTCCTTCATCCTTGTTTCTTCTTGCATACACCTAGACAGAAGCTCATCAAAGTTAGGGATGGTATTATTGTTGAGAATGGTAGTTGTGAATACTTTCCATTCATATGGAAGTCCTCCAAGTGCGGTGAGAACCATCTCACGATCAGCTATTGTCTCCCCAATAGCTAGCAGATTGTTCCTGGTTTCGGTCAACTTCATAAAGAAAGTTTGAATAGACTCGTCTCCGCCCTTCTTCATATTCTTCAACTTGTTCTTGAGGAATAGCACTTGGTTCACATTGTTTACTCGGAACATAAGTATCAGTTTGTCATACATCTCCTTGGATGTGCCTAGTTCAGATATGTAGGCAACCAGACTCTTATTTATGGATTCCCTGATCAGCAGCTTTGCTCTGATTTCTCCCTTCTTATACTTGGTTTTAACAGCAGCAGAGGCATTTGATGGAGGTTCTTGAATCTTCCCTGTCACATGATCTAGGAGATCATGATCTTCCAATTTGAGATCTAATAACATCTTCTAGGCATGGAAGTCATCACTTCCAGTCAGCTTGTCATTCTCCTTGAATTCAAGTCTAGTCAGCTTGTCATTCTCCCTGGAACCCATTTCCTTTGATGATGATTGCTATAGATAGAGTTTGTCTTCACCTCAGCTCTGATACCATGTAAAGTTTTGTAGATGTTCTATGCTAAGAGCAATTTCACTTTTTCACACAGCAATCATACAAGTAGTTAAGCAAAATGCAGATAGAACATATAAGCCGATCTTACAGAAGACAAATCAGAAACAGGAAAAATGTGTGTGTTCGTTTCGGCGGTCAACAGGATGCTTCAACCAGCAAAGTCTCCTTTGGTCAGCCAACCCAGCATGTGTCACAACAACCCTCCAACCAGTAGATGAGTCAACCCAAGTCAATTCTACAAAAGTCAATGCTGTCCTGAAAAGTCAACGCAGGGGAAGCAAGCTAAAGGTCAACACAGCAACAAAACGGTCAACCCTTTGACCTCAATTTTTGTGCCAGGTAGTACGGCCTTCAAAAATCGAACCTTCCCACAAATTTTCAGCTTGTTTGGACCACGGGTTGACCAAAGTCAACGCTGGTCAAACTTTCAGCGAAACCCTAGCAGCAGAAAATCCGTACAGTCTGTCCTCTTCGTCCTTCCCACGTGTGGCTGAATTCGTCCTCCAGGTAGCTCGTATTCTCTAAGATGAGAGAGAAAGATGTGAGTTGAATTGTGTTGAAATTCTCTCCAACTTTTCCTGTATATATATACATCAATGAGGGTGTGTGACACATCTGTTGGGCATGTGAGCCTACATTACAAAACTGGCTGACCTTGCACATATAATTTATTAAGAATAATAAATTCAAAATATAAGTTCTGCTCATCAGATTAAGACTATTTTTATATGGATTTTACACCTCTCAGAAAGAGGAATCCAACAAAAATATTAGCCTCTTAATCTGAGCATCAGAACATGGAGTTTGGACCTAGTTGTCCAAATTTAACATTTCTTTATATCTTCTTTCTTTGAGTTCATCGAGCAATTACCAAAGCAATAGCACATAAAACAATGGACACCAGATGTAGGCTCAGAGCCAGGGCAAAAACCCTCTCTAGGGGAAAACCCAATCAGTAATTCTTCCTTCAAAAAGTTTTCCAAAGATATTCCAAGACTCTAGACCTTGACATAAATTCCCTCCACACCAAGTCAACCTTCTTCTCTTGCAGATGATCCTACTTGACCTAGCAACAGCACCAGCAATTTCTTCGATCCAGCAACTTCGACCTTGCTTTGGAGACTTCAATATTCACTTAGAAACTTCAATCTTGGCCCAATACAGCTTCTTGAGGTAGCAGTATCCCACACCATCAACTTCAACCTATAACAGCAACAACATGCAGCAACTGGCTATGACATCAACAAGAGAACTTCAATCTTACAAACCAGGGCACAAGAGAGAGAGAGAGATGCACCAAGAGTTCGATTTTCCTTCCTTCCTTCTTCTAGACCAAACTCACACTCCTTTTGCCTTCCTTCCACTATTTTGCACTTTTTCCCAGCTTCAAGAGATATCGAACTTGCTTGTTGTGAGTGTGATTCAAATGAAATTTGAACTACTTCATTTATAGTCCTTTGGTGAGATCGAATAGCCCTATTTCAGGCCGACTTGGTGTGGAGGCAACATAATTCATATTTGACTCAATATTTAACCTTTTTACATGATACAAAATCCTAAGATGGGTCTCTTTAAAAGTACAATGACTCTATTAGCTCAAAATAAATCCTAGAAGTCTTCAATGGGGACTTTGACCTAAAACAAGATTACCCAAGCATGAAACCCATGCTTTAATAAGTCATAATAATAATAATTATTATTATTTTCTTTATTCTTTTGACAAGTACATTACATGATGACTCAAATACATTTAATGAAGACTGAACCTAGTTACATTTTCCAACAATACTAAAGGTTAAAATTAAATTAATATAGCTAAATATATGAATATATTATTCAAATCCCTAACTCACAAGTAAAAGAATTAATGGGGGGCTCAGCAGTAGGAAACCCTTGCCGCTACAACCCTCCGTTTTTCTTCTAGCACTGGTTTGAAGTTGTCGCAGTCTTTCCATGATGTGGCCCGTTGTTGACTCGTGCCTCTTGGACGTTGTTGTTGCCTCGGTTCGTGGCTTGGATTTTGCATCCCAACGGCAGTTCTATTTTTGTTCTTCAATGTTGCCTGCCTCCTGTAGCATTCTTCTGGTTGTTTGTCTCGGATTTGAGAAGGGAGTTGAGGAAGCGGGGTTGAAACGGTTCCCTTGTCATCTTGACTCTTGGTTCGAGCCTCCTTTTTCATCTTTTTGTTGTTGTGGAATAGGGAGTTGAGGGAGAGGGATCGAGCCGACTCTTTTGTCGTTTTGTGCCCCAGATTCGTGTATCTATTTCTCCAGTTGCGGATGGTCTGACACTACTGTGAACGTTCTTGTTTGCTTGGTATGGTCAATGTCGTGGTCATTAGCTTTTGTCGGTGTTCTTGCCACAATTTTCTGTGGGTTTTTTTTGTTGGGCTTTTTGGGCAGCCTGTGCCCAGGTCTCTTTGATGGGTTTCAAACTTTTTTGTTGCTCCTTCTAGGTTTTTGGCAGGCCTGCGTGCTTGGCCTCTTAGCTTTCTTCATATTTTGTAGTAGGGTTTGATTTCTCTAGGGTTTTTTGGGGAATTATTGGTGCTATCTAGGCAGTCTGTGCCCAGTTTTTTACAGATGTTTCATGGTCCTCTGATTATTGGAGGAATGTTTATTACGAGCTTTGAGCTATTCTTTTTGGTAGGTCTTTTCGCTGATGTGCTTGTAATGCCCTTAAGCATATGCAAAATGTAATTTTGGCCCGGTTTTGGGTAATAAAATTATGATTTTTTCTTTGGAAAAAAAAAACAAGTAAAAGAATTAATGGGGCTAGTAATCATTAATATAAGGTAATAGAATCAAAAATTAAAAATAATTCTTTGATAATAAAACCCTACCAACTAGAGTCATGGAACTCAAGGAACAAAAAAGTTAAAAGTCAAGAAAACAAATTATAAAAAGAAAAATAGTAAAAAAACCTAAGAGAAAGGGGGATAGAAACAGAAGAATTCTAACTGCAATACCGAAAGAAAAGGCAATGAGAGAGAATAAGAAACAAGAAAAACCTCAAGAGGAAGCAAATTTCAAAGTTCCAATTCTTGCTGATTTTCTAACCATCATCTCTGTTTAGATTGCCCATTTGTTTCTCAATCTCAATGGCCTCTCTGGATTTCCTATGATGGTAGTGACCAATTTTGGCCAGGACTCTGGAGTTCTCAATGCAAATGTGGTGTTTAGTCTTCTTAGAGTGTTCTGCTAAGGCAGAAGAACAAGACCAACTATGCTTGATATCAGCCATGTGTTCTTGAATTCTCAGCCTAATGGAATGGCTGGTTTCACCAATGTAGGGAGCTGCACACGAGCACAAGATTAAGTAAACATCTTTCATGCTTGAAGAGTCAACAGGATTTCTGACTGACTTAAGAGTACTACAATTAGTGTTAAGAGACTTGAAAGTAGCAGAAACCTTGTTCTTTCTTAAAATACAAGCAATCCTATCAGTAGTTCCTTGGATGATGGGAAGCTGAACACTGGAACAGGATCATAAATGAGCAAGAACATTTAAATGACAAGGAACACATCACAGTTTACTAGGATATATATATGGAAATAATGTGCCATTTTATAAATAGAAAATTGTATTGAAACTTTGAAAAAAAAGCATCATGAATAAATGAGCAAGGACATTTAAATGACAAGTGAACATCACAATGTACTAGCAAAACCATCTCGATATTATTTCTCATAGATCATTACATAATGCAAGCAGCAATATCCAAAAAAAGTCCTTATAAATGAGGCTATATATCCAAAATCAGCCTTTAAATGAGTCTACAATGCTACATATATCAAACAGAGAGAAGATATGAGGCTTGAGCTATTCAGGGAAAGCCTAATAGTCATCTTCCTCATCTTCATCTTAATCATGAAATTCTAGAACAAGATGCTTTGGTGAGTCCCTGCAGTCGCACTGAGTCAAAAATGGCCTAAACCATTTTTAAAATGCACTGTACAGACCCAAGGTATGTACTATGGCCTTGGAACACATTCCAGGTCATACAAAATGCAGTTCCAAAACGTGAAACATGTTTCAGCCTGGACTCTACCACACACATTCCAGGGGCATACCAAATGTGTTCCCACGCCACTTACATATGTTTCCATATATCGTATGGCCATGTAGGGTGTATTTCCTGCACTTTAGCTTTGACCCAATTCAGACTGTGAACATGGTCATTTTCCTTCATACAAAGTATGTACTCAAAGACCAAAGAATTGACAACCAATCAAAGGATGCGTCAAATAGTAGCAGTTGGAAAAACATAACCTTGGAATTCGAAGGCTGTGGTGACTCCCATATTTAGCATGAAGGCAAACAGAACGATCAGCACAGAGAAAAGCTAATTTTGAGTAGTCGTCTCCCAATACCTACAAGGACACCAACCATTAATGACACGTCATCATATTTAGAGGTAGCAACCGATGCTCAGAAGAACATGATTTAGGATTATGCATAACATCTACGTTTAAAAATCCCACTATAAATCTCATGCTAAATATGGAGGCAGTCTACAAGCAAACAGATCTTTTCAAAATGATCATGAAAGGAAAATTGGAGATTCTCGGTTATATCAATTGTCCCAATAAATATATACTAGACTACCATCATTAGTTGTTAGACATATCTTCGTCATTTCCTACTTGGTCTAAGTAACTATCCTTTCCCTATCTAAATTTTGCATTGATCGAGATCTAGAGATAATAGCTTATTCCTAATAGTACTGATTTTGCACTTTCCTATCTTCCATTTACAAATAATATTGTGATTTATTTTGGACAGCAATTCCAAAGTTGAATGTCACTTCTCTCTCTTTTTCCTTCTTGCATAGAATTCACTCGTTTATGCAAGATTTCAAACCCAATCAGACCAAGGTATCAATGTTTTGCAATTGTTTCCCTTCATGTATTTCCAGCATGGTATTTCCAGATTCCAATGACTGGAAAGATAGAAAAGTTGTGTGTACATTTTCAAGACTGCATGATAGATACTAATAGGAGCAAATGGAATACAGATCTAATCATCAAAGGGACAACTTCTTCAAAGAACTAGAAAAAGATCAATATGGACTTCAATATAAACAACAAAGCAAGCACCTGAAATTCAATAATTTCTGCCACCAAATGACGTTCAAACTTCAATGACAACTCTCTTAATTCATATACCTTTACTTGAGGTGGATAGGTACCTACAAAAAATTAAATGAAAATATGCTCATTAGATATAAGGCAGTTTCAGAATCCATACAATAAGAGGAAGGAACTCAATCCAGATATTACTCAGTAAACAACTCACCTACGAGAAGTTGCCAGAACTTTCCCTGGAAATAAGCAAAGGGCAGAACAGATAGGACAAAATAACCATCACTTACACTATTTGCAAAATAGAACTGGGCAGCTTATTAGTCTATCGTATAATGTCAGATTATATCGCCAACTATAGCAGACATGAATTTACTTTGATGTAATCAACCATTTCCTTAAAAGCATTCCTACATGGCCAAATAGCCAGTAGTAATACTAGTAAAAAAAAACTCAAGAAGAAACATAACTATGTGATTTCTTTAGCTGAGAAACATAATTTATTTAAATCTGATCACATGTGCAGGTGATTTCAGGTGCAAGACTGCAAAAAGGGGATTTACATCTCTATTCCTGTTAGCTCCAGAAATTTCACAAATCAAAAAACAGAAAATAGTAGCATTTTGACTATCTTCTCCTACTATATCTTACTGTTCATGGTTCAATTGCATCCATAAAAACTTCCCATAATTCTGCTTGTTATCACATAAAATCACATGTCAAAATTTTTGTCTCAGGCAAAATTTACATTGCCCGAAAGGACAAGGTGTGAAAAAACGATGATTAACATGACAATCTCATGTACTGAATACTGCCATATGATTCACTAGGTCATAGAGTTCACCCTGGAGATGGTTTGGGAGAATCTGATTATGGAAGATTGTTCAACACGCAAGATATTTCAACTTTAATCTTTAGCCTTCACCCGAAGTCCAATTAAGGTGCCTCTCAGTGCATTAGCAATTCTGCATTTGGGTTTTCAACAGACCAGCAAACAAACTTTGGCAGAAGGCAGTGCATTCTGGAGTATAGAATGGTGTATTGAATCTTGTTATACACTCAGATGGCTTCTTACATATGGTGTGCATTGTAGCTGACTATCCATCTTCTCCACAGCGGGCATTGGAAGGATATTTTTGTGCTTGAATGACCATAATAAGCTTGATCACAGATTTAGGTCAACAGAGGATTGTTGGTGGGAATTTTTGTACGAGGTAATGATTCATGAGGTACCCAACATCCACAATGCTTCACCCACTTCCATACAAACAGTTGAAAAGGCCCAGCATGCATTTTGAACGTGCTGTGTGCTTTCTTATCCTTGCTATCCACGGGCAACAAGTCAAATCATTGGGCAGAGGGGCACAGTTCAAGCTTGATTGACCACGCATTATGTAACAGTGGAAGATTAAATGCACACCATAAAAGGAGTCATCACACATGGCAAGGCAAGATTGGAAGCTGGAAGATGACATAATATATAACAACTACCTTAAAAGGACTTTACGCCATCATGAAAGTCAGAATTTAAGGACAGATCCATAGAATTGAGCATTGAGCACAAGATCTTTATTTGATGGATGAGGTGTGCATTGTAGCTGACTATCCATCTTCTCCACAGTGGGCATTGGAAGGATATTTTTGTGCTTGAATGGCCATAATAAGCTTCATCACAGATTTAAGTGAACGGCTGATTGTTTGTGGGAATTTTTGTACGAGGCAATGGTTCATGAGGTACCCAACATCCACAATGCTTCACCCACTTCCATACAAACAGTTGAAAGGCCCAGAGTACATTTTGAATGTGCTTTGTGCTTTGCTATCCTTGCTACCCACAGGCAACAAGTCAAATCATTGGGCAGAGGCGCACAGTTCGAGCTTGATTGATCACGCATTATGGAACAGTGGAAGATTGAATGCACACCATGAAAGGAGTCATCACACATGGCAAGGCAAGATTGGAAGCTGGAACTTGGAAGAGGACATAATATATAACAACTACCTTAAAAGAACTTTACGCCATCATGACAATCAGAATTTAAGGACATATCCATAAAATTGAGCATTGAGTACATGATCTTTATTTGATGGATGAGGATATGATACGATCATGTTTGAATCTATCAAAGATGATCAACCTCAAACTATTTTGGTAATTGTATAAACAGAAGAAAGTTTCCCTTCTTCAAAGTGGATTCTGTGAAATTTCCTTGGAATTGCAGCAAATGAAATCTATTCTCCTAATTGATTAGCAGTTTAATTGTTTACAGCAATTAGCGAATAAATCACACGGAAATTCTTCACAAAATAAATATGATGTGGAAGTAAAATCAGTAACTGAGAAATGGATGCACACACATAACATCGACACAATTATTTTGGACTAAAAGTCCTTGGAAAAACTTCAAAGGGAGAACAGGTGTAGCAGATGAGAGTTTATTTTTATTATTACGTAGCAAAACATGGAGAGTACAATAATCTAGATGCCTCAAACTGGCAATCCTCCGGAAAATAATCTGGCAAAATATTATGGAGAAATTTTCTCCCTTCTGTAATCAAATGGGCCTTCTTCTATCATGCTCAAACCCTCACTGGCAAATTCGCATTGCCTGGAATTCACACTGTTGGGCCTTGTAAATTTGCACTACCTGCTTCTCAGCTCTAACTAAGCCATCCAACCTCCCTCTGCCACTGGAAATGACTTTCTCTGCCTTCTGGGTGATCTCCCAACCTCCAGTCACTGAAACGACTTCTTTTTCAACACTTGCGCTAGGGATCTGGCTTCTCGCACTGGCTATTAGGCCTCTCTGCAGATAAACTTCAGCCTCCCTTTTCCTGCCTCTCCAGAACTGGAAAATCACTGGGAAATTTCTTCAAAATTACCTCTGCTGCTCACTAGGTAGCTCGATCCGCCAAGATAACTCACTTCTCAACTGTGTCTCTCTCCATCCCATCAACTTGCTCTTATAATCTCTCACTGGATCACCAATGGCCAAGATTTAATTGTGATTGATGGCTAAGATCATCTTAAGCTTGATCCAAGTCATTTTCTGGAAGTCTCTAGAGCAAGTCGATTTCCTCAATTAATTGTTGTTAATTAATCAATTTACCTAAGTTAGACTTGGGCATTTTTTAATCATTGATTAATTAACTTATTTGAGTGGTTTCTCGGTGTTTTCTCCTGAAACCTTTTCTAAGTTTTGGAGATCTCGTGTTCTTTAGCCTCTTAGACACAAATTGAGACTAGAACACATGTCCAATGCTACCCAAGCATCCAGAAACTAACAGATTCTAATAATAAGACCAATACAGCATCAACTTTGGGGAGTTATTTAACCATTGTAATGACTTTCATTTCCTTCTCCTCTAATCAGGTTACTAAGCTTTTAATGCAGTCACAGTTATAAGTGAATCAGCTTATCTCTGCTTTTTGTATGGATAAATTGGTCACCCTTTGAAGGATTTAGCGCTATGCAAAGGGTAGAAGTGTGATCTTCAGCTAGTCCTCTGTTATTTCGTTAAAATGGTGAACCAATTACTGAATGTTATAATAAGAAATAGCCTGCATCTGAAAATTTGATAAGAGGCTTATTTACTTGACATACATGTTTCATGAGTGCTTTTCACTGAGTTGGAATTTACTTTTTTCTGAGCACCTGTCATCTTCCAGCAATTTGGTTATTTGGTTGGTTTGATTTATAAGCTGGATCTGATTCTCAGATCAACTTATTAGTATTCATCCTAATATCCAGGCTATTTTGTGCAAACATAGACTCCATAACCCTAAGCTTAAGGCACCAGTCATAAGAATATAGCAACTTCTTTTACATATTGAAAACTTTTGTCCCACGTTTGTCATATTCCTCGAGTCTAAGGTCTAGATCATGGACAGCATTTAGGGATTCCCCACTAGGGCTGGAAAAGCACCAGCCCTAAAGTTAGAGGCAAGTTGTTGTGGTGACAATGGGCAGCCTCCAGAACAGCACCAGAGCCGTCCAGATTGGTCTCAAGGACTTTTTATTTTGTAGTGTAATTATGCAAGTTAACAGTCGGCACTGTCGAGGAGCACGAAGTCCACTGGCTGGAGAATCAGTGGTCAATGCTACAACAAAGTTGATAACACAATCTCTGATCACTTATTATCTCATTTGGCAACTCCACTGAGGAACAAAACCTCGTTCCTTTAAATATTCAATGTCCCACTGTTTGAGGGTGAGAGCATGCAGTAGTGTTCGAGGCTTTAGAAACTCTCACCTGACAACTCCACCCATGATGCAAGCCATATTCTATGAAAGAAGAAATCTGTTGAATAGTTGAAAGATTCAGTTGATTACAGGTATGTCATCATCTCCTGAGTATTTAGCTCACATTTGCACCCCATAAGATCTTACCGCCATGGAAAGGTGTGAAATTTCTAGGAATGCATTAACTAGAGTTTAAACTTCTAACTTCTAAATGTTAGCAGTTTATTTTTAACAGCAAATAATGATTAAATCACTAATGCATTCTTCACAATAAAAACGTTGTGGAATTATAAAATAAGAATTGAGAAATGGATGCACACACACAATAAAAATGACACCGTTATTTTTGGACAATAGTCCCCAGAAAAACTTTGAAGGGGAAACCGGGGCAATAAATGAGGGTTTATTTTATTATGCAGCAATTTGAGAAAATTATTACAACTGAATGCCCAACTTGCAATCCTCTAGAAATATACTGTAAAATAATCTGGAGATCCCAAATCTTCTCTGCAAACCAACTCGACCTCCTCTAGCCTGCTCGCACCCCACACTAGCAACTCGCACTACTGCCAGGAACATGCACTGCAACCTCTAAGCAACACGCACAACCCTAGACCTGCCTCCAACTAGTCGTCTAGCCTCCCTTTGCCTCTGGAAGTGACTTGCTCTGCCTCCTAAAAGTTGAACTAGCCTCCGGCAACTCGCACTAGGGTTTCTGGCTATTTGCATTGCTTGTACGGCCTCCTCTGCAAATGAATTCAGCCTCCCTTTTCCTGCCACTCAAGCACTACAAAATCACTGGGAATCTCTTTGGAATCCTACTCCCAAAGTATTTGTCGCTCCTCTCTCTGATGCTCTCCCTTTGACTCAAACTGCACCCTTGCTGAAGACTACAAACTGGGTAGCTCGATCTACCTCACAACTCGATCACATCGATGCTATCTCCAAGCCCTTCGACCTGCTCTTATAATCTCTCGTTGAGTTTTCAACAAGCACGATTTAATCGACATCAATGACTAAGATCAATTCGACTTCATCAATAGAAGTCACTAGAGCAATCTCGAACATTCTTAATCAATTAACTTTAATTTACCACTTTTCCTAAGTTAGACTTAGGAAATAATTTAATTATGGCAAATTAATTTAATTAAGGTGTTTCCCAAACTTATCTCGCGAAACCTTTTCTGGGTTTTGGAGATCCTGTGTTCCTTAACCCCTTAGCATCATCTGAGAATAGAACATTTGTCTGATGCTACACAAACTAAAACTCCCTCGTAGCAAGGAAGGTGTTCTCCACTACACCCATTTATTCTCTGAAATAGATAAACTTAGCTCTCCTTAGAGATTTCGTGAGTATATCTGCGACCTGTTGGTTTGTGGAACATGCTATAGTTGGGCTGCTCCATGTTATTGATGTCTAAGTTTTGTTGTACCTCCTTTCTTCACATCTAAACCGATCTGACTCCTTGTCACTGGAAATCATTGTGAAGAAGTCAACCGATAAACATTGTCTATCAACCACTACACATACTCTAATCCACCTGCTACTAATTGTAGTTGAATCAATCTTTGATCTCACATTGTTGCTCCTGCACTGCAACTATGTATATTGACCGCCTCACATCTTGAATATCAAGCTTCCATAGGGTTGCTTCCTCTGAAGCTAGTCTCTCTGGATCTGGAACTCATGTTGATCTATTTTTCCCCTTCAACTGGCTTTGCAACTCTCCCTTGAGTATCTGACTACAACTAGCTCTGCACTGTCCACTGAGCACCTGACTATGCTCAACTGGCTCTACAACCACCTCTCAAGTATCTTATTGTAACTAGCTTTGCACTGTCCCTCAAGATCTAACTGTGCCTTGCTGACTCTTCGATCCTCCTGCTACTGTAATTGTGAGCTCCCGTAGCAAAGGTACTGATCCATGTACAGTAACTGAATATAATCTAGACTTCCTATTGTTCCCCATGGACACTGCCCATACTAGCAATCTAAAGCATCACACTCCTCCTCCATCTAGAGGTATTGTTGCTATCAATGCGAATTACTCCAACCTAGAGGTCAACTCATTGATCTTTGTTGAAGTTGTTGTCCATTGCCCCTTCTTGTCCTTCTTCCTCTTTGGACACTAGGTGACATAGTGACCAAACTCACCACATTCGAAGCACGTGACCTTCGACGAGTCCTTTTTCTTCTCTCCTTTTGAGTTGTCCCTGACTAGGACCCTTCTTCGCCTTTCCCTTTCTTGCAAGGGCTACATTTTCTTCTTCCTTCTCCACCTTCAGTCCCTTGCCATTTCTGCCAGTGGCGCTTTCTGCTAAATTGAGCCTTAACTCCTCCTGAGTGAAGTCACTCCACTATCGTTCCTAGTGATTCCCTGAACGAAAGTTCGCCATTCCTTGGTAAAGTCATTTAGAGTTGTCTGCACCAGTTCACTATTTGTTGGCTTATCCTATAGTTGCAAGCTCATCTTAGACTCCCTAAATTTTGGTGAGAGAGAAATTTACGCTCTCACCCTTCTGCATCTTGATCGTTCTCAGAGTCTCCTTGTGAATCATTTTATGTAAAATGATTCTCAGATGAATCCTGGTACAGCTTCACAACAGCCTCCCACATTTCCTTTGTTGTATTCTTATTCGCAATATGCGGGACGATATGATCTCGAACCTCGTCTAGGACCATCCTCTTTGCCTTGGCCATATCCTTCTTGTAATCAAGATACTGGATAGGGTTTGTCTGTTCAACTACAACTCTTGTCACAAACTACTTCAGACCATCCTCATCTGAAAGAAATTGCATCCTGGCCTTCCAGACACCAAAGTTTGCAGCTCCGTCAAGTTTGTCCCGATCTCTAAGTCTTGTTGCAGCCATCTCTACAAAACTCAAATAAACTAGAGAATTATCTGCTGGAAATCTCCTCCTTTTGGCAACTTACCTTCTCTCTGCTACACGCACTCCCTCGGGAATGTGCAGATCTACTTCTGCACTTGCCTTTCGATGTGCTTCCCAGTATTCGCACTAGCTACTGCTTCTACGGGGTAACTCGCTCTACCTCCCAGAAGTCCTTCTCTAGAATCTGGCACACGCACTGCCAACCCTGAAACTCATACTGGCTGGACCAACAAGTCTTCTACAGCCTTTTTCTGCTAGAAATCACGGCCTTCTTTCCTACAACTGGGAAGGCTGGAAACCCACTGAGAAATACACTGGAAATTCCACTTGTGTGTTTTTCTCTTCCTGCCCAGCACAGATCTGCAACGGCAAACCCTTGCTGCAAATCTGTATGCCCAGATCTACTCTGTGAAATCATTGATCTGCTCATGTAACACACCCCCTTGAAATTCCTTTTTTTTCGTGCAAATAGAATAGAGAGGTTCTTAATGGAGATTGACTTACAATGCACATCTATTTGATTCCATGAGGTCTGTGCTGCATCTTAGGTTCGTTTCTAGGGTGTATATACCTTGTGCAGCTGCACTGAATCTTACAATCACGGCCTTTGGAACCCTTTGTTAGGTCTGACAGTGTTGCAGGGTAATCTGCCTCTATAACCTATGGCATGTGCCTCTCTGGCCTTGAAGGGTATCTATTAGCAACTTACAACAGCGGTGGTCTCTCTTTTCCAGGGGCCATGACCTACTGGCATAGTTCACAAGAGGGATACACCATCTTCGTAAAAACATGTTCAGACTCACCTCCACTAATGAATTTCCCTCCTCCATATTCAACCATTCATTCTGTGATGATGCATATGGTAGAGCTATTTTGTAGCAATATATTTGGTTTCTAGCGACAGGATTATGACTCTGGTTAAAATGTAAACCAACTCCTCTTATTGAAAGAGAGTATGCCCACAGACTTACATTTGATACCTGATGTTTGAAAGTGTTAAATATCCACCAGCTATGGGAAAACTCTCTCATGCCAAGAATCCCATACCTTATGGGAAGTATAACCATACTTACTAATATTTATATTTAAACTCAAGACATTTACCATCGCTGATTTGATGGCTAGGAAGGAGGTGTTAGGACAAGCTCTAAGCAACTACGGTTGCATGCTTTGTGATGAATCAATGTACCCAGCACATCCTGGACAACTTCAAGTGGCAGCATGTTCTTAGAGTGAAATATCAATTGCCATATGATTCTTTACTGTATATGCAAGGTACCAAATATCTGTGCAGACTTTTCTTCAATATATATATACATATATATAGGAAATCCCAATGACTGTGCAGCAACTAGTAACAATACCAGGAACAGAGCAGAGGTAAGATAGGTCCATAATCGATATGTCAGAGGAATAGGTTTGTTGTATGAGACAGGAATTTTTAATCAAGGTACTGACAACCATCTGATCTGGTACTACTCCAATTCCGTGTACACCAGAATTTAAAATCACGCATGACATCACAGAAGCACAACATTTATACACATCAACATATTGTAACACATTTTAAGATTGGGTGACATTGGAGCAGTTCATAACAGCTATCCAAGAGTTATAGTGAGATAGCACATTGTTTGTATTTAGGCATTCACACCTAGGCAGATTGCTTGTAAATAACATCACAATTTGAAACTATGATGTCACAAAGTGACTGTGCAATATTAAACCTCACAATTTAAAAGCCACAGTAATTTAATGCTGTCCTGAGTTGACTGTACTAAATTGAAAGCATACAATTTAACTCAGTGTTTAGAATCATTGGTTCCTTTGAAGGCTAAGCTGGGAATTACTATCCACACGTGAAGGTGTGGAATTTCTTCCACAGTCCTCACCTAAGTCAATACCTCCTAAGGGTATTGCCACCCAGAGGGTTTGTAAGCGTAACTTGTGGAACTACCAACGATACCCTGTGGGAGTTAATCTTGGCAGCTCATATGTCTGTATGGAGCCACACAACTTTATCCCTGTATGATGAAAAAGTTTTAATAGGTGACAAGACATCCATGACAATGGATCTATATTGAGATTAATACTACGTTAGGCACACCGTTGGACTACAAACAGGTGACAATAGGACCCATTTAAACTCAGAAAGTTGTATACTATTGTTACCATAGGCTCCAATGAAAATTCTTCCAGGAAGCATTTATGCAGTAGCAAGGCATGCTTCAGAACGATGCAAGAAATGCTACAGCAATCAATTTTGGAAACAAAATGGTGTACAGAATAATGCAAACCAACAATGCCCTGTGACAATGAGAGTCGACACAATGTCATATTAGATAATCTGCCAAGTAAGATTTCAGCAGAACCCGTAGATATCATTTACTAATTGAGGGCCTTTACGGACAGGAGAAAACCCAGTCCATTTAGGTGATTTCAAGGCACTCTGGTTTCCTTCAATTCTCAATGTTGCATCTTGTTACCATCTTGAAGTGAAGATATGATCCAAATACGATATATGAGGTCTTTTGAGGGTGCCCATGCGAATGTGATTTATATGATGTTTGACTGAGGCATGTATGTCATCCAAGCCTAGACATAAAACAATGAAATCTTGTTACCTTGTACAGTTAGGCATGTTAGGATTAGTACAGATGTACTTGCGTAACATAGTTGATGAAATACTCAGCAACCTAGGCTGGGCATTGGGACCACGTTCATAATTCTCCTCCCAACCACTGACAGGCGGCTAATAATGCAGCTGTCGCCCCCTAGCATGTGAAGCTTGTCCCAATGACCAGTCCACCAGATACACTAGGGAGTCCAGAGGTTTTTCCACACCTCCACCCTTCCGGCTCAAGGATATTCAGTTGCAGACTTAGTCCAGGATTCCAGGAGTCTTCCAACACCCAACAGTCATGAGGGATTCCAGAGACAAAATCTCCACCCTCACTTGACTTAGGGATTCCAGAGATGTTCCTCCACCCTTAGATAGAAACTCCACCCCGAGTAGGAATCCAGAGTTTACTCAAAATAAAAGTTAGTATAGAGCAGCCTGAAGCCTCCACCCATTATTTGATGAGGGATTTCAAAGGCACAATCCTTCACCCTCAATCAACCAAGAACCCCAGAGAGCTAGGGTTCAAGTTTATAGCACAAGGTTATGATGCAGGCAAGCTTTCCAGGTCTTCACACTACACCTGCTGGAAGGTAGCTAAGCCATGGACATGACTACAAGGTTCTTGCCTTCTATAAGGTAAAGTCAACCAAACAATAGCTATGCCTAACTATATTGTGTATCGAAAGGACATGGTTATAAGGTCCTTGCCCTCTGAAGGGTAAGGACAATCAAGTCCACAGCTGAAAGGTCACCCCATGATGCCAGCCTAAACTAACTTTACCCACAGTATGCATATAAAATGCATAATCTATTATCTCCCAGGAATTTTAATTTCCCTGCCTAGTCAAACCTTCACAAATTAAGGCTTAAGACCCCTTAATTAAATGCTTAAGCGGAAACGTTTCATGTGATTAACCCAAAGTCTAAACCTCAATTAACCTTTCCAGTGGAATCTTATTCAACCCGCATAAACTTTGGTTAATTCTATACCCCACGCATACCAACCATACCCACTTAACTCTGATCTCGACTTAACTCAACGTTAATCTTTTAATTGATTAATTCCACTTTATTTCTATTATAACTCTCCTATCATAGAAATATACCATAAACCACTTAACCTTACCTTTCCCCCTTTCCTCGACCTTTGTACATTTACCGATGTTCTCCTTATCGCGTTCAACCTCCACTGTTGATTTCACTCCACCAGATCAACGGCTATCGTGCGATCTCCATTCATCCTACGGAACTCAAACAAATTTAACTCGCATTGATAAACACATCGGGTTTGCTCAAAATATTAACCTGCGGCAACTTTTCCGCGCGATTACCATCTGATCCGCCAACCTATGGACGGTCCTGATCACAGGAACTCAACAAAGATTTAACTCCGCTATATAAACTCTCATCGGGTCTGATTTCCAAATTAAAACTCATGCTTGTTTGCACGCGATATGCGTCCAATCAACCTTTCAACGAACGATCTGATTACCTCCAGACTTCAACTGGATTAAGTTATCATTCATAACTTCATCGGGCCTGTTTTTCAATTACCGCTTACGGTTTGAGGCCGCGCAAAGACCACCTCCACCTACGAAAACCGCTCCATCCTTCTGCCAACACGTGGCTTAATCTCCGCCGGTCATCTTCTTGACTCCATTCTACACGACTTAATCCTGGCCGCTTATCACAAACAATCTCGTCCGTTGATCTAGCTGATCCAACAGCTCTTGTGCACGTTTCCTTCATTCTTTCGTGCCTTTACTTTCTTTGTCTTTACGTGGTTTCTCAAGGTTCTTCTGTGGTTTCAGTTCCTCCAAGGTTTCTGGTCTTTGGTTGTTTTGCAACACAACTCCCTCTTGGACTTACTCTGTGTGCTCTTAAACACTGTCACTCCTGAACTTCCCTTTGATCCTTTAATCGGATTCAACGATCAAACCACGATCCTTCATACTCCACCACCTCTCTGTGTTCTGCTTGAACTTCACCTGCATACATAGACCATGCAGAATTACACTAATTCATACACAATTCATAACTCCATTAATCAATACACACCACACAATTCAGGAATCGAATTTTTTGTGCTGATAAATAAATATTTGCATAAGAGTCTCTCTCTCTCTCTAGCCTGATTTTCTAATCAGTGGCCTCTATTTTACTACCTGCTCGTATGCTTACAATCAAACCTATCTAACTCTCGAACTAATTCCTAGTTAGCCAACCCCTAACTAGCTAACCTCTTTCTAACTAACCTCTTCCTATGCCTTTTAAACTTACATTTATACAAAAGGATTCTATAACCAATTCCTGGTTTAAATCCATAACTTTCTTAACAAAAATCCTAAAATCTCTTCTTTATCCCTAAGGCTCCTCCTTAGTTCCTCAAATCATGAAACCAACCCCTAATCTAAGATTTACAACTGATTCCCAAATCTTTCAACTATCCTAAATCTCCAATGTTCTCCAGCATTCGAGAACATTTACAAATATGCCTCACAATACTTAATTAATTCCTATTCTCATTAAAATCACTCAAAAGCCTAAATAGTTACATTAATTTAACACTTCGGAAACCAACTTCCTTAAAACACAAGACCCCTTATGTCTACTAAAATACAATGATCTTTTTGAGCTGAATGCTCCTGCATCAGACTCCCAAGGTAGAAAACATTCATGATCCCCTGATTATGTGTCTTCATATGTTGATAGGAAACCTCCAGGGTCCCAAACTTTAGTTTGTAGTTGTCTGAAAGCTCTGCACCTTTGCTGCTGCTGTATGTCAGCAGCTTTCTGTTTCATCTCTCTCCTTGTCAATCAGTTTCAAATTCTGATTGATCAAACTTCCTGCTGCTGTCAATCTCCTCATTCCAAACTGCTTCATCATTAATTGCCATAATTCTTCAATCTCTGTCTCCAGCATATCCTTGGGCTGATCCATACTCTGCCACTTACTGCTACCTCTTTCTCTTTGTCTCAGGTTGTTGTTGCTGTCCACTAAATCTTCAAATTGTTGTTCATTATCTTCTCTTTGACATTGTCGGATTCTTACTCTTACTCTTACTTGTCCTCTTATGCTTACTTCCTCTTTCATGATTATCTCTTGCTGCATTGAATCCTGACTTTCCAGCATTCTTTCCAGCAATTGAACATCTCTGTTCCATGGATTAAATACTTCCACAGAATCCTTTTCTTCCATCATTTTTACTTGCTCATCTGTGCCAAATTTTCTCTAGCATTTGCAACTAAACCTGCACTAGCAAAACAATTGTTAAAATAAAAATCATAAGGCTTTTGTGCCTCTTCTTCTTTTGGCAACACATCAGTGTGTTGCTCTGACTTCTCCTCCTCTATCAACACATCAATATGTTGCTCTGTCTTCTCCTCCTCCCCATCTGCTTCAATGATTTCTTCTTGCTCTTGTCCATTGTAGTGAACTCCTTCCTCTGCAATCATAATCTCATACTCTGAATTTCCCAGCAAATAATCCAGCAATTAAATTTCTCTGTTACACTTCATAAGTACTTCATCATTCTTATGATTCCTACATTTATACAGAAATTATCAATTTGAAAATTACAAGGTTCAACAATCTCAACTATTGTTTCACATATCAGCTCTTCAGACTAAATTTCATCTCTTTCTTTCACAAGAAATTGTTCATGTGTTGTAACAGCTTCAAACATCAGCGTATTACTAAATTCTTTTTGCTGCAATAATTCACTGCTTTTCTCATCCAAGAGACATTCTCCATCATTCTTTACTTTAGAGTTTTTATCTTCTGAAAGATACTCTTCCATACTTTTGACAACTTCAAAAGATTGCTCATCCTCTGCAAAACCTGTAATCATATCAAAATTAATAGATTCAAATATACAAGGTTTTACATCCTCCTACTAATCTGAATTTGCCGAAACAATTCAGAAAATAATCAATAATTCCTTCCTCGGCAAAGTAAACTTCTTGTTGTCTTGAATCCTCAAGATCTTTCACAGATCTCCAATCTTCATCTTCACCCAAAACCTCACCTTGTTTTGGTTCACAAATGGAAACTTCCATTTCCAACTCAACTTCTCTAAGTTTTTTCCCCAGCCACTTCACCTGCTTCTGTTGTAGCCTTCTCTGTAACTTAGACCACTTCACTGGCTTTTTCTTTAGGACCCGACCTAGCCTTTGGTTTTCCTCCAGTATCATCCTTAATACATTGAGTTGTTCTTTTATTTCTGCAATCTCCTTGTCAAGCTCCTCTTAACTCATTCTCTTGCCATTTGCCTTGGCATCCTCCTTCACTTTTTTTCTGTTGTGGTTTTCCTCATAACCTCTACTATGGCTATTGGTAGTCATCTTCTTTTCCATCTCTATGAGTTCCTCACTCAATCACTATGAGTTGTACAAGTCTCTGCAATAGCAAGTCTTCCCTGCTACATGACACCTCACTAAGCTTCTCTCTTTGAGCTTAGTCTTTGGGCATCTCTCTGGTTCTCTCCTCTGGAACCATATGAGCACTCCATGCTCTAGACCTCAACTCATATGGTCTTTTGAGAACACAACTGTCCTCTTCTATTTCAAACTCAATTGAAATACTAGGTTCTGCCACTCTCTCTCAGAAACCATTACTGGCTTCCTTCATCAATATTCCTCAGGCTGTGATCTTCTTGCTCAAATGCTTCACTAATTGTTGTTACCTACAAATCAATGATATTTAGACCAAATATCATTCCAAGCTTTCAAAAGCTTGCTGCTCAGCTTCCTTCTAAGAACACTCTTGTCCCCGTTGTCCAAACTTCAGTCGGATTCTTCAGGTTCACTGCCACTTGTTTTTCCAGTCTTTCATTCACTTTGTTCTTTAGAACATATACAGCTTTCTTTGTCTGTCTACTTCTATAAATCTTTACTCTGTCTTAAACCTGCAAAACTCAAACCAAAGTTAAATAAAATAGTACCTGTATGACTTCACAAGCAGTCTCTATCCACTCTTCACATTTGAGTGAATTTCCGTTTTCCTCAAGAAAACAAACATCACTGTGTTTTCCTTATGCTTCTGCAATCTCTTCTTAAGAGTATCACTTACTCTCATCTTGTGTCATGCCTTCTACTTATCAGATTCAAATAACTTGATCTCCTCTTGTCTACATACACATCTTTAAAACATAAAACAGAATTTCATTATTCTGCTCTAATACTAAATGATACCAGCCTAAACTAACTTTACCCACAGTATGCATATAAAATGCATAATCTATTATGTCCCAGGAATTTTAATTTCCCTGCCTAGTCAAACCTTCACAAATTAAGGCTTAAGGCCCCTTAATTAAATGCTTAAGTGGAAACGTTTCATGTGCTTAAACCAAAGTCTAAACCTTAATTAACCTTTCCAGTGGAATCTTATTCAACCCGCATAAACTTTGGTTAATTCTATACCCCACGCATACTAACTATACCCACTTAACTCTGATCTCGGCTTAACTCAACGTTAATCTTTTAATTCATTAATTCCACTTTATTTCTATTATAACTCTCCTATCACATAAATATACCATAAACCACTTAACCTTACCTTTCCGCCTTTCCTCGACCTTTGTACATTTATCGATGTTCCCCTTATCCCGTTCAACCTCCACTATTGATTTCACTCCACCAGATCAATGGCTATCGCTTGATCTCCATTCATCCTACGGAACTCAAACAAATTTAACTTGCATTGATAAACACATCGGGTCCGCTCAAAATATTAACCTGCGCACACTTTTCCATGCAATTACCATTCGATCCGTCAACCCATGTACGGTCCTGATCACCGGAACTCAACGAAGATTTAACTCCGCTATATAAACTTTCATCAGGTCCGATTTCCAAATTAAAACCTGTGCTTGTTTGCACGCGATATGCATTCGATCACCCTTTCAAGGAACGATCTGATTACCTCCAGACTTCAACTGGATTAAGTTATCATTCATAACTTCATCGAGTCTGTTTTTCAATTACCGCTTACGGTTTGAGGCCGCACGAAAACCACTTTCGCCTACGAAAACTACTCCGTTCTTCTGCCAACACGTGTCTTAATCTCCGCCGCTTATCTTCTTGACTCCATTCTACACGACTTAATCTTGGCCACTTATCGCAAACAATCTCGTCCGTTGATCTAGTTGATCCAACGGCTCCCGTGCACGTTTACTTCATTCTTTCGTGCCTTTACGTGGTTTCTCAAGGTTCTTCTGTGGTTTCGGTTCCTACAGGGTTTCAGGTCTTTGGTTGTTCTGCAACACAACTCCCTCTTGGACTTACTCTGTGTACTCTTAAACACTGTCACTCATGAACTTCCCTTTGATCCTTTAATCGGATTCAACGATCAAACCACAATCCTTCATACTCTACCTCCTCTCTATGTTCTGCTCGAACTTCACCTGCATACATAGACTGTGCAGAATAACACTAATTCATACACAATTCATAACTCCATTAATCAATACACACCACACAATTCAGGAATCGAATTCTTTGTATTGATAAATAAATATTTACATAAGAGTCTCTCTCTCTCTGGCCTGATTTTCTAATCAGTGGCCTCTGTTTTCCTACCTGCCCGTAGGCTTACAGTCAAACCTATCTAACTCTCGAACTAATTCCTAGTTAGCCAACCCCTAACTAGCTAACCTCTTTTTTGCTAACCTCTTCCTATGCCTTTTAGGCTTACATTTATACAAAAGGATTATATAAACAATTCCTGTTTTAAATCCATAACTTCTCCACAAAAATCCTAAAATCTCTTCTTTATCCCTAAGGCTCCTCCTTCGTTCCTCAAATCATGAAACCAACTCATAATCTAAGATTTACAACTGATTCCCAAATCTTTCAACTATCCTAAATCTCTCATGTTCTCCAACATTCGAGAACATTTACAAATATGTCTCACAACACTTAATTAATTCCTATTCTCATTAAAATCACTCAAAAGCCTAAATAATTACATTAATTTAACACTTAGGAAACCAACTTCCTTAAAACACAAGACCCCTTATGTCTACTAAAATACAATGATCTTTCTGAGTTGAATGCTCCTGCATCACCCCACCACCCATTTTCCATAGATGTATGTGAGATACAAGAAATAACCAGTCATGTTTAACCAGAAAACTCGTTTTCACCATTGGACCACACCCTAGAATCCAAACGCTAATTGGATGCAGAGACAGTGAAAGTTTAATGCAATAAACATTAAGTGTACAGTGCAATAGCGTCACAGGGACTCACCTTTAATACTACGACTTTGACCTGTTGTCCTAGTGGTGCAGATCCCACAATTCTCAGGTGTGCTTCCCTCCTTGTAGCAAATTCCCTTTGAGTTGTCCTGTGAATGCCTCCTCCTTTGCCTTCGATCTACCTTCTCCCTTGTCTTGCCTTCTCCTCTTTTTTTCCCTCCTCCTTTCTCCCTCCCCTCTTGTCTACTACTCGAATTCTCCTCCCAGTTAGTTAGGGCCCAACCTCTCTGTACCAACCAGAGATGTCCCCTTGTCCCTCCTGGCCCTACCACTGTTGATCGGTTTAATAAGCCAATAGATCATCTGCCATTTGGCCCCTCCTTCCATCCTTGGCTGCCATCTGCCATCAATCCAAGGTTTGTTCTAGAATCAATAGGGCATGCAAACAAAACCTTTTACATCATGTGCCAAAATTTCTTAAGATAATTACGTGATCTCCATCCTCAATTCTCTTTTCAATGTTTGTGTGTAGTCCTTGGAAATATAATCCTAAGATACCATCAGGGAAAATTTTAAGAACCACCCTAAATTTATATGTATAATAAATGGGCTAATCCCCATGATACATAGGAAAAATGGGAGGCGATTTTATCAATAATATAATATGTAAATATAATTTTTTGGCGACTCTCTCACCATATTATATTATCTTGTATAGTGATGGAGAATCTTTCACTGAATTATAAAATCTTGTAAGATCTTGGCAAATCTTTTACTGAATAATAAAACATTGTGAAGTCTTGGCGAATGTTTTGTTATAGTATAAAACCATATATGATAATAAGAAAACATATTCATTAAACTGTAATCTACTAACATACATGTTTGGAAAAAAGAAACACAATTTTCTCTTCCAACAAACCATGTTCCAAGTTTCAGTGGTCATGTTTGTCAAGGTTCTTACAATACACTCTTTCATATCCTTCTATTAGTTTTGATAATATTCCACAACAAAGTTCTTGTAGGTGTTGATATTGACAATGAGTTCTGTCAAGGTAGGAGAGATTAATCTTTTCTCTACAACTTTTGTCAAGCTACCACTTTTTTCAAGTTATCAAATTTCTTTCTTATTCCATAGACTCCAACTGTGAGATAAAAAAAAAACAACACATCAAGTTTGTTTACCCCAACACGCCAACAAGTAGCAAGCCCCAACTATATTATATAAGAAAGTATTAGGTATCCCAAAGGCTTGAAAGGGATCTAATTGAAAGAAGTGACCATTGTGAGAATCCTGCCAATCAATATATGAATATATAAATGTAGATTTATTATTATTTTAATTGGAGATCTTCAATTAAATAATAAAATTTATTGTGTCTCTCCCAATCTAAATTTCTTATTAGCATAATTCACTACCCTCATAGGTCTCACATTTTTTAACAGTGTTGTAACATGTAGATTAATTTCTTTTTTGGCGAATAATCTCCACCTTTTAGGAAAATATGGTGCAGTGGCTCCAACCCCTACAGATCATTAGGCCAAACTAAGAATAGCACAGAAGATGAAAGGTTGTACAAACCAGCTTATTTTTCAAACAACTAATCCAACATCAATACCTTAACTTTTTCACGAAGATATCATATTGAGAATGTTTGAAAAATGGTGAGAAATCTTCTGCGAGGGTGATGTGGAAAGAGTGATAAGGTTTCATTGTTTTGAATTTTTTTTTGTTAAATCAGAAGAAG
>APFE030943161.1:95185-178702 GCA_000404065.3 Pinus taeda | reverse complement strand
ATTTTAACCAAGTTAAAATGTTTAACATACATTAAATTACAACATCCATTTTTACTCTTGATCCACCAAGCCCCGAGAGGGATCAAATATTTATTCACTCTATGCTAGTTTGCATATCACAATGTTTAATCCCTCTCAGGGCTTAGTAGATCTAGAGTAAAGATGGATCTATGTTGGTTTAATTCCCCCATTTAAATAGGCTACATTCCACGTGAATACCATGTGCCATTTTTATTTTTATCTTTATTAATACTAATATTAGAGTTAATAATGTTTGTTTGCATGGTATTAATAATACTCTAGCGCATAGTATTTTGCCCATAGGTTTCACCTAAATATAGCGCATTTTTTGAGTGTTCGTAAATATAAGGTGACTTATGGAGTAAATATAAAAAAAATGTTCTATTTGTTTACCATACCTCTCGTTTATATATATTTTTATTAATTTACCATACCTCTTTTACAAATATGGTATTTGGCCCATAGGATTCACTTAAATAAAACCTCTTTTTTGAGCCTCCATAAATAGAAAGAGGATTTTGGACTAAATATAAAAAGAGGTTTTATTTATTTACCATACGTCTAGTTTATTTATATTTTTATTTACTTACCATGCCTTTTGATACAAAGAGGTTTTATTTATTTACCATACCTCCACTTTATTTATATTTTTATTTGTTTACACCCTTGCATGTATATAAGGTGACTTATGGAGTAAATATAAAAAATGTTTTATTTATTTACCATACCTCTCATTTATTTATATTTTTATTAATTTACCATACCTCTTTTATAAATATGGTATTTGGCCCATAGGATTCACTTAAATAAAACCTATTCTTGAAAATTAGGGCGAATGGAAGGTTGTAAAACCTAATTTCAAGGGCTAAATTTACCTTCTTTTACCCTTTCCCTTAGTATAAGGTGGGCTATTTGAGGCGATTTGTAAAAATGTACTATGATACAAATTATTCGCCCACTAAAAATTTAAAACCCCTTAATTTCGCCTAAGGGCGAACATTTGCCCCTCAAATTTTCCATGGATACCATATTGATCTGAATGTAATGTAATCCATGTACTGTAATGTAACGTTAATGGAATCCACCGCTTGAATGATTAGGGAATTGTCAACAAAAGTCTATGCTTTTTATAAGGCCTTCACTAGCATCCACCCCTAACCATATGAGAGGAAATGCCTTATATTTACTAGTTTAAAAGGTGGGTCTATATCTAGATTTATATCAATTTTCATAAACCTATCCACAAGCCTTGTCAACAAATCTTAAACACACATCAATTTTTTATTCACATATCTTTAGCCACATATCCATAGCTAAGGTCATCACAGCTCACTGGAATCCCTCTCCCGCAAATCCACTGCCTGCTGCTACAGGTCTAAGGCAAACTGAATTTTCCTCCACTCTAAACTAGAATTCGATTTCTGCCTCTGCTACTCGCCCGCATGGCTTGCGCAGATCTGAAGAAAGTGCTTCAGATCTCCCTCTGAAACTGCATGATCTCTCTTTCTTTCGCCTTTGAGCCTCTAATATGATCAACAATGCTCTGATACCATGTGAAATTTCCAAGAACGCATCAACTGGAGTTTAATCTTCTAACTGTTAGTAGTTCATTTGTTTATGGCAAACAACAATTAAATCAATGATACATTCTTCACAATAAAAATATTTCAAAATTATAAAATAGGAACTGAGAAATAGATACACACACAAAATAAAAATGACACCATTATTTTTGGACAATAATCCCAGAAAAACCCCGAAAGGAAAACGGGTGCAACAAATGAGGGTTTATTTTATTATGCAGCAATTTGAAAAAATTATTACAACTAGATGCCCAATTGGCAATCCTACAGAAATATACTGGCAAATAATCTAGAAATCCCAAATCTCCTCTGCAAATCAACTCAGCCTCCTCTAGCCTACTCGCACCACACACCAGCAACTCGCACCGCTGCCTAGAACACCTACCGCAGCCTCTGAGCAACATACACAACCATGGATATGCCTCCCACTAGGCCATCTAACCTCCCTCTTGTTAGAAAATCAAAAAGGCAGAAAGAATTTCTTATATAGATAATTACTTGTGATTCTTTTATCTTTATGTTCTTATTTTATCTTTTAGTTCATCAAGCAATTATCAAAACAATAGCACAAGGACAACAGATGTACGCGAACAGCCAGGGAAAAACCCCTGTCTAGGGGAAAACCCAGTCAACAATTCTTCTTTCAATAGTTTCTCAAGATAATCCAAGACTCTTGACCTAGACAAAGACTTCCTCCACACCAAGTCAACCCTCAATCCTTCTTGCAGATAAAAACCCTTCAAAAGCAACTTCAACCTAGCAGCATCAGCAGCAGCTTCGACTATACTAGGAAAACTTCGATCTCCCTTGATACACCTCAGAAGTGAGTGAGAGTTGCCCCAAAATTTCGATCTTGAGGTATTCTATCTTCCTCCAGAAAACACTTCTTTCCAGCTCTTCTTCTAGCCCTTTACTGTTAATTTTAGGTATGTTCTATGCTAAGAGCAATTTACTTCAATTTTTCACATTAACTCAATATCAATTCCAGATTAGCAATCACATTTAGCATGATAGTAAAATGCAAATAGAACATAAACATAAATCGTAGAAGACAAGCCAAGACAAGAAGACACAAGATATGGCACCAGCCAGGGACAAACCCCAATGTGGGGAAACCCTTGATCAATTCTTCTTATATGTTCTTCAATAGTTCAGCAGAGAGAGAAATATAGTATGTATACAAGTCAACATTTGACTTGTCATAATAAGAGCATAGATCTTCTCTAAGAAGATGACGCATGAAGTAGCTAATCCGAACACAGGTGATTCCATCACCTTGCAATACCTATCTCTGTGCTGCACCATCATACCATGTCCATCATCACTATGTTGCACCATCACTAAGTTGTACCTCATCATGTTGTACCCAACATGTTGCTCTTCATCATCATGTTGCACTATGCATCATTGTATTGTGCACTATGTTGCACCTATTCATTGTTGTACCCATCATTGTGCACTATGTTGCACCAATGATTGTTGTACCCATCACTGTGCACTATGTTTTACCCATCATACACATGTTGCATCCTTCATGTTGCACTTCAATACATCCATGTTGATGTACCCTATTACTATGATGTCCCATCATATCATATTGTTGCACCCTATCACTATGATGTCCCATCATATCATATTGCTACACCATTCCATCACTGATGTACCCAACACCAACAAGTTGTTGCAATATCGAGTTGTTGCTATACATCCATGCCCATCATCATGTTGTACTATAGTGTTGCACCATGCTGCTGCAATATACCATGTTGCTGCATCCATCACATCATGTTGCACCTCTTTGCATTATCCAACACCTTATTATGTTGCAGCATTCATCATCATGTTGTCTTCAAACTTTACTTTCATCAAAACATGAAAGAGTATAGACATATAATATATATATATATATATATATATAAATATTATATATATATATATATAATTGATATACATTGCAAGAACGTAGATCCATACACTGTCTTCGTTTGAAGTCTTTCCTCCGAGAGATCATCTTGTTGTGGCTAGGTGTCTTCAGATTGTTGTAGATAACTCTTCAGAACAGTGATATAGAATTGTTGTCGATAACTAGGACAACAAATAGCCTTCCTTTTGACAATGTCTTAAGATCTCTTATTAGACCTGCTTTCAGCATTAGATATGTAGTATATATATCTCCTCTTTCTGTTAATAAATCTTCCCACAAGCCTGCGGCTAGGGCACATTGACAACAGATTTAGGGTCTCATAGATCAGCGTCATAGGGTCTCTTAGACCTGCATTTAGGACTTCACCATAATTACGTTTAGGGCAGCTTCATCATGAACAGCATTTAGGGCAGCTTCATTGTGGACAGCGCTTAGGGCAGATTTATTGTGGACAACGTTTAGGGCAGCTTCATTTTGGACAGCGTTTTAGGGCATCATCTCCATGACTACATTTTAGGGCGTCATCTCCATTAGGGCAGCATTGTCTTCTTAGGACCTCTCCTCCCACCAAAACCCAAGACAAGTGGAGAGGAAGAGATCACAAGAAGTGTGTGTACAAATGACCTTCAAGGCACCTCTATTTATACTAAAAATTTGAGCACAAGTGGGGGCAATTTGGTTGCTGGCCGACCTTGACGAATTGTCCCATAACACAAATAAATTCATATCTCAATGAATACTTGTCGGAATTGGATAATATTTAGATCAATCCTAAACCTCTCGACGAGAGGAATCCAAGAAAAATATCAGCTGCCGTAAATAAGATGACCCGGATGGAGTTTGGCCTTAGTTGCCAATTTTCACACAACCTGTCAAGTAGGGAGAACTCCATCCGCTCATCCATCTGTCAGACTGTACTATCTTTTCCATCAGTGCACTACCCTGCACTGCTCTGCTTTGTTGAACTATAAAGAAGAAGAATTGATCGAAAATGTTTCATACCATTCTCTACTGACCTGAAGTCAGTTCCATATGAAGAGAGTGTGTCATACCACTCTTACTAATCCCAGATTAGTGCTAAAAGAGAGTGAGTTATGTCACTCTTACTGACTCGAACTCAGTTTCATTGATCACAGATCAATATCAAAAGAGTGTCTCAAACCACTCATACTAATCCCAGATTAGTTTCATTGGTCCCAAATCAATGGAGGTCATCCTAGCATAGGGAGTACGGTATATACAATGATGTGTCCATCGATAGTACTACTATGGTCCCTGACCCCATTTCCCTACTTATTGGCCAGATGAGAGGTACTTCCCATGAGTCCCAGACTGCATGGGAAGGATGCCTCGACAGGAGAACCACTCATCCTATCCATAAGTCGTCGCGGGGTATCATAGGAGAAGGTTGAACCATTCACCTTGTACACACTGCACCATTTGGGGAGGGTGAGTCGCCCTATGGTCGCTTGTGGCTCCAAAAAGTACCCTAAGCCCCCCGGAGCTCATAGAGCTCAATGCATGCAACATGCAGGACCCTCATAAGAGGGTCTCTCAACGACTCCAAGTCGTTCTCAGAAAGTCACAAATTTGACCTTCCCTTAGGGCTTTAACAGAATGTCTGCGACCTGTACATTAGTCTCAATGCGATGGAGCCTCCTCGCTCATCGACGTACCACATGCCAGATAAGGTAGTATCTAATGTCTATATGCTGGAGCAATCATAGAATACAGGATTACTCAATAATTGAATCCCCCCTGGTTGACACAGAAGATCACGATGGTATCCATCATGTGTCAAATAGCTCACTTAAGAGCTTCCTCAACCAGGAAGCTTCACACAAGATCATACTCGTAGCTATGTATTTGGTCTCAGTGGTGCTTAAAGCAACCAACTTCTGCTTCCTGCTCATTCAGGGTATCAAAGCAAAACCCAAAGAGAAACAACACTCAGAAGTGTTGTTGTGATCCTTCACACTGCCTGCCCAGTTAGCATTTGAATAATCATGCACCTTCATATTTCTGGCAATGTACCTCAATCTGTGAGTGATTGTGCCCTGAAAATATCTCAGAAAATCCTTGGCACCAATCTAGTGAAGCTCAACCATATATGAGCTCACTACGCTAACTGCAAAACATATGTCCGGACGGAAGTTCACCAAGAACATCAATGCTAATGAGTTTATGAAACTCAGAGGCATTTCCCAAATCTGGTCTGGCATTACTACCACATAACTTCTGAAAGTTAGGCTCCATTGAGGTAGTCATGGGCTTATAGTTTATCATTCCAAATCTGGAATCCAACTCCCTCTTACTTTTGCAAATGAAAGGGTCTGCACCTATCAGAAAGAGGTCGTCCTCAGAAGGTGTCGGTATGAGAGGTCTATCATCCACAACCTTCAAGCAATGGTTTGGATCAGCTTCACTCCTAGTGAATCTCAGTTTCTTTAGACAACTATCAATCCTCTCATACTATGCTCGGGGTGTTTTGCTTCAAGCCATAGAGGGCTTTCTTCCACATGCATACATGAGATTCCTGATCATGAATCTCAAACCCCTCGGGTTGTTCCAAACCTGTGCACCTGCTACATGAGGGGAATGGTCCCCTTGTAAGATTTTCCTTTGGTACATCTCAGACATGTACCTTCATGCTCTTCTTGAATTCAGGCATCCCTAACACCATCTAACTCACATCGGGTAGGGCCTCATAATAAGCATACCTTCGGTGCTATAGATGAGATGTGTCAACTGACATGGTCCCCAATGGACTTCCTGCAACTTGATACAAATTGCCAACCCTGAATAAAAGCATTTTTGAAAATTCCATTTTCAAACACATGCCTTTCTTCCATTCCCGAAATGGACACCAGGTTCTTCTTGCAATCAGGTACATAAAAGAGATTCTTGTAAATGAATCAAGTTATCCTCATTCAGTTGAGGGGTAATATTCCCTATACCCTTTCCGGAATAGGTGGCATTGACTCCAAGTATATTGTTTCCATCTCTACCAAATTAGAGAGAGCACCCTTCTATCCAATTAAGTGTCTTAATGCACTGGGGTTCCTTGCTTTCTTTGAAGAGTCGGTTATTTCCTTGATGACCTGCATTACCTGTCATTCCTTCGATCATTGAAGATGTCCCTAGAATGATTTTTATCATCATCAAGTGATGTGTCCCTGCCATTCGGACACTCATTCGCATAATGGCCGAACATATTACAAACAAAGCATCTGTCTTTCCTTCCACCCTTAGACCTGGACTTCCCATTGAAATGATCTTTAGGTAGGCCATCAGAAGCTTCCGCTGCGCCACTTGGATAATATTCTCTGCTTCAACTTCACCCTTGGTGAATTTGAAGAGGGATGAGGAATCCATTGATCCTTTTGTCCTTTCCCAACTGTCTTCGGTGATTTCTCTTTCACTCTTGCTTGGGCTTTGCCTTCATCTCAAATCCGATACCATGTTAATTTTAGGTATGTTCTATGCTGAGAGCAATTTACTTCAATTTTTCACATTAACTCAATATCAATTCTAGATTAGAAATCACATTTAGCATGATAGTAAAATGCAGATAGAACATAAACATAAATTGCAGAAGACAAGCCAAGACAAAAGGACACAAGATGTTGCACTAGCCAGGGACAAACCCTAATGTGGGGAAACCCTTGATCAATTCTTCCTATATGTTCTTCAATAGTTCAGCGGAGAGAGAAAGATAGTATGTATACATCACAAGTCAACATTTTGACTTGTCATAATAAGAGCAGAGATCTTCTCTAAGAAGATGACACATGAGGTAGTTGATCCGAACACAGGGGATTCCATCACCTTGCAGTACCTATCACTGTGTTGCACCATCATACCATGTCCATCATCACTATGCTGCACCATCACTGAGTTGTACCTCATCATGTTGTACCCAACATGCTGCCTCTTCATCATCATGCTGCACTATGCATCACTATACTGTGCACTACGCTGCACCTATTCACTGTTGTACCCATCATTGCGCACTATGTTGCACCAATGATTGTTGTACCCATCACTGTGCACTATGTTGCACCCATCATACACATGTTGCATCTTTCATGTTGCACTTCAATACATTCATGCTGTTGTACCCTATTACTATGTTGTCCCATCATATCATATTGTTCCACCCTATCACTATGTTGTCCCATCATATCAAATTGTTGCACCATTCCATCACTGCTGTACCCAACACCAACAAGTTGTTGCAATATCGAGTTGCTGCTATACATCCATGCCCATCATCATGTTGTACCATAGTGTTGCAACACGCTGCAGCAATAAACCATGCTGCTTCAATATACCATGTTGTTGCATCCATCACATCATGCTGCACCTCTTTGCATTATGCAGCACCTTATTATGTTGCAGCATTCATCATCATGTTGTCTTCAAACTTTACTTTCATCAAACCATGAAAGAGTACAGAAATGCATACATATATATATATAACTAATATACATTGCAAGAACGCATATCCATATACTGTCCTCGTTTGAAGTCTTTCCTCCTAGAGATCATCTTGCTGCGGCTAGAACAGTAATATAGGATTGTTGTAGCTAACTCTTCAGAACAGTAATATAGGATTGTTGTAGATAACTAGGACAGCAAATAGCCTTCCTTTTGACAGCATCTTAAGGTCTCTTATTAGACCTTCTTTCAGCGTTAGATAGGTTGTATATATGTCTCCTCTTTCTCTTAATAAATCTTCTCACAAGCTTGCGGCTAGGGCACATTGACAGGAGATTTAGGGTCTCATAGATCAGCGTCATAGGGTCTCTTAGACCTGCGTCTAGGACTTCACCATCACTGCATTTAGGGCAGCGTCATCATGAAAAGCGTTTAGGGCAGCTTCATTGTGGATAGCGTTTAGGGAAGCTTCATTATGGACAGCGTTTAGGGTAGATTTATTGTGGACAGCGTTTAGGGCAACTTCATTTTGAACAGCGTTTTAGGGCATCATCTCCATGACTACGTTTTAGGGCATCATCTCTATTAGGGTAGCATTGTCTTCTTAGGATCTCTCCTCCCACCAAAACCCAAGACAAGTGGAAAGGAAGAGATTAAAAGAAGTATGTGTACAAATGACCTTCAAGGCACCTCTATTTATACCAAATTGTTGAGCACAAGTGGGGGCAATTTGGTCGCTAGCCAACCTTGATGAATTGTCCCATAACACAAATAAATTCATATCTCGATGAATACTTGTCAAAATCGAATGATCTTTAGATCAATCCTACACCTCTCGACGAGAGGAATCCAAGAAAAGTATCAGCTGCCATAAATAAGATGACCCACATGGAATTTGGCCCTAGTTGCCAATTTTAGCATTTACCAACTTCGCAGTTCCCAGCGCCAGATATCGAACTATGGGTGAGATAGTGCGATGCTCCAAATGAATTCAAATTGCTTTGTATATATAGCCTTCCAATGAGATCAAATTACCTATTTTGAGGCTGATTTGGTGTGGAGGAGACTAAATTCATTTTTTACTCAAAATTAATTGTTTTTACATGATTCGAAAGCCCAAGAAGGGTCTCTTTTAATGTACAATGACTTTGATGACTCTGAATAAATCCTAGAAGTCCTCAATAGGGACTTTGACCTAAAACATGATGACCCAAGCATGAAACCCATGCTTTAATAAGTCATACTAATAAAAAATATTTTCTTCATTCTTTTGATAAGTACATTTCAAATACATTTATGAAGACCGAACCTAGTTACATATTTCAACACTCCCTCTTAACTAGGAAGGTATTCACAAGTACAAGGAAGATCTCATAACACATGAACCATGAAGAGTTTAGGCACCGCAATGACATGGACTAGAATCCTAACCATGGTAATCTATCCAAGGTCCTCCAACAGTTTAGGCACCATAATGCCATAGACTATATTCCTAACGAGGGCAATCTATCCAGGTGGGACTAAGATGGACTAAAGCTTTCAGCCTCTCTAGGTACCATCAGGCTTACTTGCTAACTATCAACCAAGGGAATTAGGTGCATATCTAAGGTCAAAGCTCCATGACTAACGGAACCCTCCCTACTTTGGGAACTAGACATCAACACAACATGCCAGCCAGATGTCCTCCCAAGCAATGTCTCACACACAAAACCTCAACTTCCAGATTATTCCAATCAGTGACAAATCCTCCCCAATCAAATAGATCTGCAACAAATCCCTCCCGATCAAACCGGTCGATAGCCCTAAGCATGTAAAACATGTTATCAAACCTTCGAGAGATTTACCTGTAAAAACACAACCCCAATCAGTAACAAACTTTCAAATGTACTTAATATATACAACCCTCTGGGGTTTTCCAGACAACTTGATGTTGCTTCTCAACTTTTTACAGTAGGACTTAGATCTTTCCAAATGAATCTTGACATAAGATTCCTCAACCATACAACTTCCTTTCCTACTTTTCTTACATCAACATATTTTGCAAATAGATCTGGCTTCTTCTTATCTCAACAGCCCTTCAACATACATTCTCCAATTTCAAGGTGTCCATCATGACTATGATATGACCTCCCTCTCAACTAGTGAGATTCCTTTCATCCAAGCTCCCTCTTAACTTAGGGAGATTTCTTTCATTCAAGCTCCCTCTTAAGTTATGAGGCTCAACTTCTTTTCTACAACATTAGAGAATCTTTCATGGCTTCCATCCTTCTTATCAAAGTTATCATGACCATCTTTATTCACATCATGCTTATTACATCAACTTTACTTTACGAATATCTTCACCACCTTGAAGATTATGTACCTACACAACTTAGATGGCAAGTACAACCAAATTTATAGAAGCATGAAGTTAACCATATCAAAATGATGGAAGCATTCAACTTTAGACATCAAATACTCACACTTGGTTACAAACAAGAGACACATACACTTCAATTTATTGCTAGGGTTTTTGTCATAAACCCTAGACTACTTCATCAAGACTTTGAGCATTTCATAACAACTATTACATCTAGGGTTTCAATGTAACTTCCAAAGGTATGACATACCCTACTACAACATACTGCAATCCCTAGAAAGAATTCAAACAAATATAGATCTACAATGTATCTAACAACTATAGGATTCACATGTTAGACTTCCTACTAGGATTTAGTGCAAACCCCTAGATTTCATAAATGAGCCTTTAACAATCAAAACCTATCACAGCTCAAATCAAAGTAACAATATGACTAGCTTCTTATTAGGGTTTGATGTAAACCCTAGATTTCACTAATTCTCAATACCCACAATACAATTTCATATTTCAGCAATCTTACACAAATCCCAAATTATCTCATTGGCATCATATATTAGAGATTTTGACTTCTACCAAGTTTTAGTTACGAAACCCTAAAATTCACAAAACTATCACCCTAGAGAATCAAACTTCGACTAGGGCTTAGTTCCAAACCCTAGGACTCATGACCATTACTAATTAGGTTAACTCATATATCTAGGATTACATCATCATCTAGGGTTTCAATACAAAACATAGCAAACACTAAATTACCAATACTTCAAAGGTTCAGGATTTCAAGCATTACCATTGAACCCTAACAAGTTAGGGTTTCCATAATCATACCAAAACCCCAAACATGACTTCATCAAAGTATCTGACATTTTCTTTCAACAATAACCCTAAGTAGACTAGGGTTTCACACATTATCAACGACATACCCTTAAGTTAGGGTTTTTCACAAAGGACCTTTCTAGGGTTCCACAAGAGTAATCAAAGATATCAGGAGGGTAGATTTAACCAATGATGAATCATCCAATCAAGAATCTTTAAGATTCAAGAAAGCTAGACAAAATGATGTTAGTAATGGTTTACCAAGAATGAAGAGATCAAAAAATTATAGTTCAAAACATACCTCTTGTTTCTTAACAAACCTTGTAATTTCAATACTTTGTCTTGTGAGGCCTTCTTCCTCGAGTCTTCGGCAAGTTTTTCCTAAACAAGGAAAATACGAGTATAAATGTGATTAGTATTTAATGCAAGCAAAACTAGATAAGTAAGGAAGACTAAAAATGAAAAAGGTAATAAGATACTTATCTTTGAAGGTTGGTGAGGGCTCCTTCCAAGCTTGATGGATACCTATAACCTTAAAAACAAAACAAAAAACGTTTTTCCAAATATGTTAAACCTACAAACACAAAAATCAAAATGAAATAACTAAAGCTTAGATCAAAGGACTTAGTAGTGTAAGTCCATTAAATCTAGTTCTTCGGGCTTGGTCTTCTTTGGTGATCCTTTTTCAGCAACATTGGCATGGTCTCTACTTCTTTTCTTGTTCTTCAAATTGATAGGACAGACACTTCTTTAGTGACCCATTTTGTGGCATTGGTAGCATTCTATCTTGGATATATCGACCTTCCTTCTTGGCCCTCTTGACTTCATGGAGTGTCCTTTCTTGTGAGAAGCGGAGTATGCATTTGAAACCTTTTCTTCTTCATTGTTGGATACTAATGAGATTTTCATCTCTTCTTGGGTGCAAGCATTCCACAATTGCTCGAAGGTAGGAGCTTCTTTCCAACTATAGAGCCCTGAAGCAAAAGAATTCCAAGTAGGTGGTAGTCCCAATGGTGCAGTGATTACTAGCTCCCTTTCTAGTACAATTTCATCTATGTCTTGAAGTTCATCTCTAATTCTAGATATCCTTACAAAAAAGGAAGCCACAGTATCATCCTTTGTCATTTTTGTAGTCCTTAACTCATTCTTCAAACTTGCTACTTGACCAATATTTTTGATAGTGAATAATTTTGACAAGGCTTCATACATTTCTTGAGCATGGTCTATATTGGAAATGTATGGGACAAGATTGTCCTTTATGCTTTCTACCATCAATGTCATAACCAATATCTCTGACTTTCTATACTTCACCTTGTCTGCATCACTGGATTCTTTGGTAGGTCTCTTCACCTTTCCTTTGACCAAATCCAAGGCCTTATTCTTTTCAAGAATGATGTCAATTCTCTTTTTCCAAGATCTGTAGTTTGATGTTCCTTTCAATTTGTTCTCACTCTTTATTGTGTTAGACATTGTCCTTGAATATAATGAGCTTCTTCTCTTATAAGAGCTCCTTTTAGATTCCTCCCTGTAGATTCTCAAAACCAGTGTTTTACAACCCGGCCGAGTCACAACCAACCCGGCCGAGTCATTCCGGGTCGATGGCTTGGGCACTGACTCGGACAATGAAACGGAACGGTCGGCCGAGTCAGCAATGACCCGGCCGAGTCACTCAATGACTCGGCCGGGTCATTGCTGACTCGGCCGACCCGGCCGGGTCCGCTAAAAAAACCGCCGGGTCACATACAATTTTGCAAAACACTCTCATGTATTGGATTGATGTAAAATTCCCTTCCGGTCTATTTTCAAGTTTCAACAATTTTCTGAGTTTGTATTTAAAACTTTAACTGATGTCGTTTGTCAAACAGTTTAATTGTACACTGCTGTAGGTGTTTCCTCACAAATTCAAATTCAGAAAATACTGACATGCACCCAAAATAAAGCCACCAAGAGTTCAAACTTGTATATTCTAAGCTCAGAAATTTATATAGGACTTCCGACTGATATATGATTTTTGTCATAGAAAGAAAGCAAATAGAACAGCTCCTTTTTGTATTGACTATGCAAATGTATTGGAAACAATTGGATCAGAAGAACCTGGGTACAATGGAAAACTGGATGAAGTGCATCAGCTCCTCAGCTATATACATATACTCAGAATTTTCTCTTCTATGTACAGCACATTAGAACGTCCCAAAACTGAAGATACAACCACTTAACAAGGCTGGAATGGTTCCCTCACAGCGCTGCCTTCAACTATGGAGCCAAACTACTTCTGCATACATATTAAGGATTCAGATTTTAGAGTGAGAACTCATCTATCTCAGGCATATAGTATATACGCCCAGAAAGTGATATGGCAGAACCCATCCTCATACTCGGAGTAAATTGATTTCTGTACCCACTGAACTTGTCCTGGTTTATAAAGGAAACTCAGTTCAGCTAATAGTAGGTACCACATCTACAGTTGCAGTTGGAGATGATGATGATGAGGAGGAGCCATGGGCAGGGGGCTCTGACTCTGATGATGATGATGATCCAGAGATTGATCGACATTATCTTGGCTCCTTTGGCAGTAGCTACTAGCTATAGCCAGTAGTACTTTTGTTGTAGACTTGTAGTCTTGTAGAGGCCATTTCTAGCCTCCTTGGTTATGTGTTTTTTGTTTTGAGTCTTTGATCATGTATGACAGTTGACTATGTATTGCCATTGGGTACCAACTACCACCGTACCATTTTGATATAATGGATTGGTTCATGAGCCTACTTTGATCATATGTTGTCTTCCATCTATATTATAATGTTGTGTGTTTGGAAACATGAATGAAAATCTTTAAAATTATGTTTAAAATCTTCAAAATTATGTTTTTTTATCAAAAAACTAAATATTTAATGTATTTTTGACAACGACCGAGTCATTGAAAACGAGTCGGCCGAGTCATTATCGTTTCGGAGTCGGAGTCGGAGTCATTGCTCGGCCGAGTCGGAGTCGGAGTCGGAGTCTTAAAACATTGCTCAAAACTACCTTTTTCCTCCTTCGCCAAAGCTTTGATACCATATTAGAAAATCAAAAAGGCAGAAAAAATTTCTTATATAGATAATTACTTGTGATTCTTTTATCTTTATGTTCTTCTTTTATCTTTTAGTTCATCAAGCAATTACCAAAACAATAGCACAAGCACAACGGATTTATGCGGACAGCCAGGGCAAAACCCCTATCTACGGGAAAACCTAGTCAGCAATTCTTCCTTCAATAGTTTCTCGAGATAATCCTAGACTCCTGACCTAGACAAAGACTTCCTCCACACCAAGTTAGCCCTCAATCCTTCTTGCAGATGATAACCCTTCAAAAGCAACTTCGACCAAGTAGCAGCACCAGCAGCAGCTTCAACCCAGTAGCAGCGTCGACCCAATAGCAGCAGCTTCAACTATACTAGGAAAGCTTCGATCTCCCTTAATACACCTCAAAAGTGAGTGAGAGTTGTCCCAAAATTTCGATCTTTAGGTCTTCTATCTTCCTCCAAAAACTCGAACTTCTTTCCAACTCTTCTTCTATCCCTTTACCAACTTCACACTTCCCAGCTTCCAACTTCAGATATCGAACTATGAGTGAAATAGTGAGATGCTCCAAATGAATTTGAACTACCTTGTATATATAGCCTTCCAATGAGGACGAATTACCTATCTTGAGGCCGACTTGCTGTGGAGGAGACTAAATTCATTTTTGACTCAAAAATAATTATTTTTACATGATTCAAAAGCCCAAGAAGGGTCTCTTTTAATGTACAATGACTTTGATGACTTAGAATAAATCCTAGAAGTCCCCAATGGGGACATTGACCTAAAACATGATGACCCAAGCATGAACCCATGTTTTAATAAGTAATAATAATAAAAATATTTTCTTCATTCTTTTGATAAGTACATTTCAAATACATTTATGAAGACCGAACCTAGCTACATATTTCAACACCTCTACTCCTGGAAGTGACTCGCTTTGCCTTCTAGAAGTTGATTTGGCCTTCGACAACTGAATCAACCCTCTTCCGGCAACTTGCACTAGGGTTTCTGGCTATTCACACTACTTGTACGACCTCCTTTGCACATGAATTCAACCTCCCTTTTCCTCCCACTTCGATACTAGAAAATCATTGGGAATCACTCTAGAATCCTGCTCCCAAATTATTTGTTGCTCCCTCTCTCTGATGCTCTCCCTCTGGCTCGAACTGCGACCTTGCTGAAAACTACAAACTAGGTAGCTCAATTTGCCTTTCACAACATGATCACACTGATGCTATCTCAAAGCCCTTCAACTTGATCTTATAATCTCTCATTGAGTCTTCAATGGCCACAATTTAATCTCCATTGACGACTAAGATCAATTAGACTTCATCAATAGAAGTCTCTAGAGCAATCTCGAACATCCTTAATTAATTAACTTTAATTTACCACTTTTCCTAAGTTATACTAAGGAAATAATTTAATTATCGCAATTCAATTTAATTAAGGTGTTTCCCAAGCTTATCTCGTGAAACCTTTTTTGGGTTCTGGAGATCTTGTATTCCTTAGCCTCTTAGCATCATCTGAGACTAGAACACTTGTTCAATGCTACACAAACTAACAAAGGGAAGCCTCACTCATTCTCGTATAAATGGAGGAAAGTCCCAAAATTCGTGGGAAATGAATCTCTTTCTACTAAAGATCACCGAGATATATATTTTGGGTTTGTTGAGAAGTTTTAAATGGAGTATGACTATGTAATCATAAAGATGTGCGTGCATACATTTGAAGCAAATGCAAAAGAATGGTATCTAAGTTTACCTAATAGATGTGTTACCTGAACCTTTGATGAGGAATTTATAAAGGTTTCTATGGAGAAATGGGGAAATCAAGGACCTAATCTCTCAAAGTGGCCATGTGATGAAAACCCTATAGATCCCAATAATGCTCAAGATAGGGTATGAGATACAGGCACTCATAAGAACATATCTACAACATCTCTTTCTTGTTATGATGAATCTATGTGTGCAGAGGATGAGTGCTCAATTTTGTCATTTATACCTCATCTTCTCTTTGAATGTGAAATGATTAAAGAGTGCAAGCAAGTAAAAGGTCTAGAACCAGTGAATATCCAGTGTTGCCCCTTTGATATGGAAGATGATGAATGCACGTGCAAATATATTGATGCACCACATAGTGGACACTAAGAATTTTAATCTTACTAACATCTGTGGTGTTCCTACTGAGCAATTTTGCTAAGTAGTTACCAATTTTGCAGTTTTGCCATCGTAGACTTAGGAAAAGTGGGTTAGGAGGACCCCACTTGACATCATGGACTTGAGAAAACTCCAACATAGGAAAAGAAAGGCAAATCAATTTCTTAGTGGGAAGTGGGGGCCACCCCAAGAGGAATACACACCCCTTAGAAGAAAAGTGTATTTGTGGAGAGAGGGAGAGAGAGGGGAAAAAGGGTCGATGTATGTGGCCCACTTGGAGAGGGAAAGCTCAATGACAAATAGGAGGAGAAGACATCATTTGGGGGCTTTTGATCATTTGACAAACAAACTCATCTTGTACGCTTGAGTTGTTGGGCCAAGTACGAGTGTTGTTCAGCGCACGAGATTTCTGATGGGAACTCCTTCGATGGACTTCGAGTGCCACCCCAGGGGAGCCCTTTACTACATTATGGAGTTGTTTCGGAGGGGATTCTACAAGGATATTCGAGTCATTTTGGAGCAGACTAGGCATAGAAAGGGACCACACACTCATGTGGGAAGTGAGCTTCAACGCAGAGCTGATTCAGGGAAGTTAGGGGCACATTTCCTTGGTGTTTAGCAACACTTTTGCAGTGGATTGACAAGCAGATTTGGTGGCCATTCCTCAAGTTGAATTTCTCATTCCTAGGCATTCGCAGAGGTGGCTTGATTGGGGTCTACATAGTCACTTGTGGAGGCTATTTGTTGTGGAGGCTTGACCAGGCGTTTGGGGCTGAGTTTTGCTAGGGGGCATAAGGAGAATTGTTGTGGAGTTTGCTCAGCATTTTGGAGGGCTTTTATAGTAGAATTCCTAGTGGTACGAATTACCCCGTTGAAGGAGGAGCTCGCTACAATTGGGGATAATTTTGGAAGGCTGGAACTAGGTCCAAACCTTTTTGGGTCTTTGTGGGTTTGTTGAGGAGAGCCCAACGCTAATTGTACAGAATTTTCTAAGCACTCTAGAGGGGTCAAAGAGCAGCCTCTTTCTAGCCAGCAGTTGCAGATTTCCAAGGCCAACGCAGAGCTTGAAGAGGAATAACTTCCTAGCATTCGGGCAGTACATTTTCTCACTTGGGATTTGTCTAGCTTGCTTTAGCAAGCCTAGGTGCACATATTCCACACAAATATTGTATATTCCTCTTTGATAATAGAATGGCTCAACTTGGCACAATTTTTGGCTAATTTTATGGGTGTGTAATTGCATGTTGAATTTTTGCGTTGCATGTGGAGTTTTTGTTTTGATTATCACTGTTAATTCCTAGTAGGAACATTACAGTGGTATCAGAGCACTGATCTTGGCTCAACGGCGGGAGAAATCTTCTATGACCATAAAAGAGAGAACATTACTTACAGGAGGCAAAGATATAGGAGCTAGGTGAGGGAAATGGAGATCACACCTAATACTCAGGCACGAGAATAGGAGGTAGAGGGAGTAAACATGGTGGAACCCATGAGCAAAGAGAAGGCAACATTCAATAACCTTTTGAAGGCTTTGAGTGACCTGGCAAGGGGGCAGAAAGAAATGTTGGAAAGAAGTAGTAGAACCAGGACAAGTACATTCACTGGGATTTTGTGTTTGGGGATACCTTAGGGGCTTCCCACCACAATCATTCCCCTTTGACTCACGCACATGCTTTCAATGGGCCAACCAGGACTACATTGCCCACGTTGTTACCTTCAAGAACCAGTGAGCAGGCTGGGCAGGACGAGATGCCTATGAGGGAGTATTTCTGGGAATGGCAATCGATAGGGGATGAATTTTGAGTTGCACTGACCTTCCGGGATTTCTTCCAGCTCAAGCAGAATGATAGGGGCAAAGGCACAAGAGGCTCAAGCACACAGAATTCAGAGCTGCAGCACACCATTGGGAGGATGTATCTCCCCACATTCGATGGGTCATCAAAGTGCAGAGCTAGGGCATGGGTTTAGAAGTTAGACGTGTATTTTCAGCTTAGCCGAATGACTGAGATGCAAGCCATCAAAATGGATACCTTGCACTTGGAGGGGGCGGCACACGATTGGTAGTTCCATGGGTTGACCACGCTAGGGCATGCCAGCGTGACCTCCTATAAGGACTTCACATAGAGGGTTGTGGAGCGTTTTGATAGGAGGAATCCGAATGCACATTTCAGAGAGCTGACACAGCTCAAGCAAACAAGCAACCCCAAGCACTACATATCAGAGTTTTTGAGGGTGTCAGTGTTGGTGCCAAATTTTTCAGATGTCAGGACGGTCTACACCTTTGTGGAGGGGTTGGTTGAACCCTTGCGTGGGCTAGTAAGCGCAAGCAGGCCTGCTACTTTACAGGAGGTAATGAACCAAACACGAGATTTGCAAGACGCAATTCCCAAGACTAGGGCACCAGTTTCACCACGAGCTCCTTTACCACAAAGGGGTCGTGACATTAGACCCCCACCACAGAGAGATGTTCAAGGGCGTGGGCAGCTAGATGATGAGACCAGGAGGAAGTTATGCTTCACTTGCCAAGAGTCATGGGCTCCTAGGCATAAGTGCACAAAGTGCAAGGCTATATAGAGGTGTTTTTGATAGTGAGTCAAAGGATGGTGCAAAGTTGGAGGATTATGTAGGAGGTGGTGAGTTGCGGACTATCAGCGATAGTGGAGAAGGAGCACCACCCTCACTTGATGGAGACCTCTTCAAACCCACTGGAGCGGTCATCGCTTCACTAAGGAGAGTCCCCAAGTATCTCACACTGAGGATCAAGGGTACAATGCAGGGACAGCGTGTCACAGTCTTGGTGGACAGTGGGGCAACCCACAACTTTATTGACGCACATATGGTGGAGTGGAGAGGTATATAGACTGAGAACTTTGAGGGATTTTCAATCCTGGTGTCAGGAGACAGGACTATGCAGTGCACCCGGTATGTCCCTAGTCTAACAGTGACTATGGGAAATTATTCTATGACAGATCACTTCTTTGTGGTCGATGTTCCAAACACCAACATTGTTCATGGGTGTCCAGTGGCTCTACTCTTTGGGGCGAGTCACTACAGATTGGAAGAAGCTAGAGATGGAGTTCATGGGGCCAGATGGAAAGCTAGTGTTGCTGAGAAGGATGCATTCATACCCACCAGAGACAGTGTCAACGCATAGGATGGAGGATGACTTACAACATGGAGATATAGAGTGGACAGTGGAGCTTAGGATTACAGATGCAGGGACTCAACCACGGTCGATACACCCAAACATCCAAGAGATTTTGGATAGGTACCCAACAGTTTTTGGAGACATTCCTCCAAGCAGGCCACCCGACAGGGGATTTGAGCACAAGATCGAGTTAGAGGAGGGCACGCATGTAGTGATCACCGTGCCATACCGACATCCCATGGCTTACCGAGGATGAGATTGAGTGTGTTATACACGAGTTGTTAGCCTTGGGGCACGTCAAGCCCAATTCGAGCCCCTTCGCTTCTTTAGTTGTGTTAGTGAAGAAGAAGGACGAGACCCTCCACATGTGCATTGACTACCAGGCCTTCAACAAGAGAACGCTCAAGAACTAGTACCTTATCCTGCGCATAGGTGAGCTAATGGACGAATTTAGAGGAGCTAAATACTTCTCTAAGATTGATTTGTGCTCGAGCTACGACTAAATTAGAGTTCAGGAGCAAGACAGCCTTCCAATGCCATTATGGGCATTTCGAGTTTTTGGTGACGCCCTTCGAGCTAACCAATGCCCCTGCTACCTTCCAGTCTTGCATGAACCACATGTTTCGCAAGCAGCTTCGCAGGTTCGTGTTGGTGTTCTTCAATGACATCCTGATCTATAGTAGGACTTGGAAGGAGCACTTAAAGCATTTGGAGGAGGTGCTTCGTGAATTTGGACTAACAACGATGTTATACCTTGGCCACATCAACGAAGAGGATGGAATGCGTGTGCACCAGGAGAAGATCAAGGCCATATTGGATTGGCCTGCACCCAGGAGTGTGACTAAGCTACAAGGATTTTTGGGCATTTGCACCTATTTCAAGAAGTTCGTGAAGGGGTTTTCACAGTTGGTAGCACCCCTCGCCAATCTGACCAAGAAAGGTGCATTTGAGTGGACAGATGTACTGTAGGGGGCTTTTGAGCGCCTCAAACAGGTGATGAGCAGTCGTCTAGTGTTAGCGTTGCTAGATTTTCACAGTTGTTTGTACTAGAGTGTGATGCGTCTAGTGAGGGCGTAGGGGTTGTTTTAATGCAAGGTGGGCACCCTATAGCCATTGAGAGTAGGAAGCTCCTTAGTCATGAGAGGCTCTACTCCATACATGACAAGGAGATGTTGGCTCTCATGCATGCGTTGGCCAAATCCCCAACAGTGTCTGGTGTGCAACAGGTTTAGGGTGAAGACTGTCCACAACAGTCTTCGATTCTTTTTTGATAGAGGGAGCTCAATGAGAGGCAGCAGAGGTGGGTCAACAAGATCCAAGCCTACAATTTTGACATAGAGTATGTCTATGGCAAGCAGAATGTGGTGGTTGATGCTTTATACAGGAGGGTCGTGACACTATCCCTTATTGAGTATTTTCCAAGATTAGAGGGCGCGGTTGCTGATGGAGTACTCTAAGGACAGGCAGGCTTGTGAGATATTAGATGGCACCCATGCAGATGATCGGTTTTGTGTGATGGATGAGGTGATCTACTACAAATGCCAAATCTATTTGGTACCTGGTTCGCAGTTGAGGGAGAGGATTATGCAGGTTGCGCATGACTCACCACTAGCAGGGCATCAGGGATTCCTCGAGACATACCAAGTTATCCGGAAGCGTTTCTCATGGAGGGGCCCCAATGGGGATGTTTTGAGGCACATACAGGAGTGTGATACATGTCAAAGGAACAAGAGAGAGAAGATACACCCCGCGAGATTACTGCCGCCTCTTCCCATTCTTGAGCGGAAATGGGAGAGTATATCTATGGACTTTATTACAAGGATGTCGCTAGTACAGGGGGGACTGCATATATGTAGTGGTCGACAGGCTGACCAAGTACACCCATTTCTTCGCCATACCCTCTTGGTCATCAACATGGTCTCCCCAAGACCATTGTGAGTGATAGGTATAGGGATAGTCAATTTTTCGAGTGATTCTAACAAGAGTTGTTTCAATTAGTGGGGACTGAGCTCACACCCAGTACCAGTTATCAGTTATCACCCACAAACCGATGGCCAGACGGAGAGTGTGAACAAGTGGTTGAAGGGGTGCTTGTGCAACAATATGACCGGGCAGCACAGCGCATGGGTGAAGCAGCTTCACCTTGGAGAGTACTGCTACAACACCACATTCCACATGCCAATAGGTATGTCTCCATTTCATGCTCTGTATGGTTATGATTCTCTGACATTCGCTGATTTTTGGTGTTTGGAGACAGCAGGGCCCCAGGGGCCAAAGATTGGATACAGGAGAGCTAGGACATCCTTAGGGCTCTCAGGGATAATTTACAGACAACCCAAAATCAGCAAAAGATATGAGCAGAGAAGCACAGGGTTCAAAGGCATTTTGAGGTAGGGGACTTAGTCTTTCCACAACTCCAACCATACAGGCAGTCCACTCTGAAGCAAAAGGGAGCTAAAAAGTTCAAACCACGTTTCTATGGGCCTTACAGGGGAACCAGACTAGTTGGAGAGGTGGCCTATGAGATGGAGCTCCCACCAAAGCGAAAGGTACACAATGTGCCTCATGTATCATGCATGAAAAAGGCCTTGGGACAACAAGTGACAACGACTACTGATATTACGCCCTTTGGATGATGAGGGGAATTTGGTGTTGGTGCCACGGGCCATTTTGGAGGTGAGAGAGAGGAGCCTCGGGAACAGGACCATTCGAGAGTTCTTGGTGAAGTGGAAGGACTTACCAAAGGAGGATGCCACTTGGGAGGGTGAATAGGTACTCCCAACACCCATCATTGCAGTTGCTTGAGGACAAGCAACATTTAGGCAGGGAGGATTAAGATGTTCCTACTTAGCAATTTTGCTAAGTAATTACCAATTTTGCCAATTTTGTAGTTTTGCCATCATAGACTTAGGAAAAGTGGGTTAGGAGGACCCCACTTGACATTTTTGACTTGAGAAGGCTCCAACATAGGAAAAGGAAGGAAAATCAATTTCTTAGTGAGAAGTGGGGGCCACCCCAAGAGGAATACACACCTCTTGGAGAAAAGTGTATTTGAAGAGAGAGATAGAGGGGAAAAAGGGTTGATGTATAGGGCCCACTTGGAAAGGGAAAGCTCAATGATAAATAGGAGGAGAAGACATCATTTGGGGGCTTTTGATCCTTTGACAAGAAAACTCATCTTGTACGCTTGAGTTGTTGAGCCAAGTCTACAAGTGTTGTTCAACACATGATATTTCTAAGGAGAAATCTCAACTCCTTCAGTGGACTTCGAGTGCCACCCTAGGGGAGCCTTTACTACATTGTGGAGTTGTTCCAAAGGAGATTCTACAGGGAAATTCAAGTCATTTTGGAGCAAACTAAGTGCAGAAAGGGACCACGCACTCATGTGGGAAGTGAGCTTCAAGGCAGAGTTAATTCCGAGAATTTAGGGGCACATTCCCTTAGTGTTTAGCAGCGTTTCTACAGTGGATTGACAAGCATATTGGGTGGCCATTTCTCAGACCAAATTTCTCATTCCTAAGCATGCACAAAGATGGCTTGATTGGGGCCTGCACAGTCACTTGTGGAGGCCATTTGTTGTGGAGGCCATTTGTTGTGGAGGCTTGACCGGGTGTCTGGGGCTGAGTTTTGCTAGGGAACATAAGGAGAATTTTTGAGGAGTTTGCTGGACATTTTGGAGGGCTTTGGTAGCAGAATTCCTAGTGGTATGAATTACCCAACTGAAGGAGGAGCTCGCTACAATTGGGGGTAATTTCAGAAGGTTGGAACTAGGCCCAACCCTTTTTGGGTCTTTGTGGTTTGATGAGGAGTGCCCAAGGCTAATTTTCAAAAAAAATTGAGCACTCTCCCTTTCTAGCCAACAGTTGTAGATTTCCAGGGCCAACGCAGAGCTTGAAGGGGAATTACTCCATAGCATCCGGGCAACACATTTTCTCACCTGGGGTTTGTCTAGCTTGCTTCAGCAAGCCCAGGTGGTTGAAGAGATATGAATTTTTGAAGTTAAGTATGGGAAAATTGTCTAGAGAAGTCAAGTCGGCCTTGACATGAGGTGACCCTTTGAGGGACTAGACGTTACCCTAGAGACTTGTATAAAAAAAGGTGAGTTAGACCTCATTTGAGAGAAATACAAGTGCATCCAAATCAAAGGAAGAGCTCTAAAATTGGACAGAGAAGGAGGCAGCTAGGACGCAAGTGTTGGAGCTCGAGTTTTGAGGGGGGATACTTTTGTTGAAGGTGCGGATTTCTGAGCAACAGAGCCACAGCTCTAAGGCACCTTGCATGGAGGCAAGGAGGATGATTTAGGGCAGTTTATCCCTTGAATGGAGTGCGATTTTCTTGCAGGTCCTAGTTGCAATTTAAGGTAAGGGTTTTGGAGTATTTTTTGTGTGTGTTTGTGTGGGATCTCTGCTATAAGTGGCCTCAAACTGTTGTAGCAAACAGCAGGTGATTGGAGAAGGGTTGGGGGCTGTGAGGCCTTGTGGAGGAAGCTCTCAGGAGGCCACATTCATCTCCAAGAACAGCACAGGTGTACAGAGGGTGGTGACACCTACAAAGGGTTGTTGTAGCAAGTTGTAGACAGCTAGGTGATTTTGTGAGGTTTCCAAGACCTACAATAGTGTTGGAAGAAGACTAGAAAGGTAGCAAAGGAGAGGGACAAGGTTGGACAAGGAAACTGTGTTTTGGAGTTGTGGTTTAGGGTTGGTGTATGCCCTAACCAGTCTTATGAGAGTTACAGATATCATCTTGATTTGATGATTGGATGTTAAAGGATGAGGGTCCTAGGAGAGGACATGTTGAAAAGTCTATTGGTAGCCAAGAGGGCGGTTTCCTAGGTGTGAGGATGCCCTAGCTAGAGGCAGATGTGACAACAAGTATTCCTCACTCCTGCACTGTTAGAGGGCAACATGAGAGTGGACCAAGTGTGGATGTGGATTGGGCATTTATGGTCTGCTAGAGGACAACGTGATAGTGCCCAAGTTGGAGCCCAGTGTGCACCATCTTCACGCACCTAGGTGGTTTCTAGAGTGGCAGTTGTTGAGCTCAAGTTTTGATCAGCCAAAGGAGTAGTTGAGCAACCCTAGACTTGTGTGTGGAGAAGGACTTCTACAGAAGATGATGGGCAATCCTCCCAGCGCGTGTTCATTGTGGGAGATGGACATCTTGTAGTGATAGGTGGTAGCCCTTCGTGCCCTATGTTGGTCTTCATTGGAGTAGCGCAAGAAGACCATAGTGGGCTGAAGTCCCCAAGTAGCTGAGGAGTAGCAGGGGGTAGATTGAGAGTTGTTCACAAATAGAGTTGTGAACAACTCGACAGGAGTCTCGATGTGTTGTGCCCTTGATGGGCTAAGGCACAACTAGTGACCAGATTGGAGAGTTGAGGTTCAGTGGCCAAATGGACTTGGATCGTTGATAGAGCCAGTGTTGCAGATCCGGAGCTGAAGGGTCGGGCAGGTACAGGGTACGACCGAGAGGAGTTGATAAAGCATGTGACAGCCAGATGGTCATAGTATCTTGTTGAAGGTAGATTGGTTGTCGATGGATTGACACCAAGCCTCAGTTTTGTATTATTGTACTAGTGGATGTATGAGGGCCATTATCCCTAGTACAAGAGCCCTAGACTGTTGTATTATTCAGTTGAATTAATAAAATGAAGTTGGGTTATTGTAAAAAATTGTAAAAAGTTGTCTATATTTTGTGCACTAGTAGATTTATTGTTATTTATATTTCGTGGTGCAAAGTAGTTTTGTTATGATTCTTGGTTTGGTAGCGTCAGAGATTTAAGACTCTATCCCAGACACCAAGATCGTGGAAAAACAACATTGTATCAGAGCATATTTGAGCTACTTGGAGGGACAATGAATCAAAGGGTGCACAATGAAGCAACTCAAAGGGTGTCTAGATCATGGAGCAAAGGGTTCAACTGAAGACATGGAGATGTTGTCTCGAATGGCTTAGCAGTGAGATTGGCTGGGAGTTCTTGTGGATTGGTGGAGAGCTTGGTGAACAACAGTTTGTTGTAGGGCAGAATGTTGATCATGGACTTCCGTTGATTTGCCATGTATGGTTGGGACAGCTCGAGGACTTCTTTTGCATGGACGAGATTAGCATGATCGAGATTGCTTCATGTGATGGACTACAAGTTGGCAGGCTAGGGTCTTCATCGGATCGTGATGTTGCATAGCCGAGATAGGAGGGATTTGCACGAGTGGTATTTGATCCAGTAGGATGAGTGCTTGCAGGACTGAGTCAATGGAGATCGTGTAGGCTCAGCGGGAGTCCAACCTCAGAGGGAGCAGCGTTATGGAGGTTTGCGATCTTAAGGTTCAGATGTGATGAGGCAGAGGCACAACCGAGATTGTCGGGTTCATTCTACAAGGTAAGTTGCAACGATGGATGTCAGATGGTCTAGTGTCGTCAGAGATGATGATGGTTACTTCCTAGTCTTGGAAGTACCTCCCTCGCTATGAGGGAGTGTTGATTTTTGGTAGCTTGGGAGGTACACTCCAAGCCTGGAGGATTGAGGGTTTGGAGGAAGGAGCTCCACAAGTGGCCTTGTGGGCTTGAAACCCAAGCTTGGGGTTTTGCACCCATCAATGTTCGGGACAAAACCATGGAGAGATTTCAAAATGTGATGGATGAGGATGAATGTGCACATCAAGACAAATCTGACGCATCGAAAATCATCCGATTCCGAGTTCTAGTTGAAGAGATATGACTTTTTGAAGTTAATTATGGGAAAATTGCCTAAAGAAGTCAAGTCGCCCTTGACATGAGGTGACCCTTTTATGGGCTAGACGTTGCCCTAGAAACTTGTATAAAAAAAGGTGAGTTAGACGTCATTTGAGAGAAATATAAGTGCATCCAAATCAAAGGAAGAGCTCTGAAATTGGACAGAGAAGGAGGCAGCTAGGAAGCAAGTGTTGGAGCTCGAGTTTTGAGGGAGGATACTTCTATTGAAGGTGCGGATTTCTGAGCAATAGAGCCGCAGCTCTAAGCCACCTTGCGTGGAGAATAGGAGGATGATTTAGGGCAGTTTATCCCTTGAATGGAGTGCAAGTTTCTTGCAGGTCCTAGCTGCAGTTAAAGGTAAGGTTTTTAAAGTATTTCCTATGTGTGTTTGTGTGCAGGATCTCTGCTACAGCCTACAGGTGGCCGCACACTGTTGTAGCAAATAGCAAGTGATTAGAGAAGGGTTGGGGGTCGTGAGGCCTTGTGGAGGAGGCTCTCAAGAGGCCACATTCATCTCCAAGACAAGCACAGGTGTAAAAAGGGTGGTGACACTCCAAACAACAATTTTCTTGTGGCTTGAGGCATCCCTAGGTTGTTGTAGCAAGTTGTACACATTTGGGTGGTTTTGTAAGGTTTCCAAGACCTATAATAGTGTTGGAAGAAGACTAGAAAGGCAGCGAAGGAGAGGGACAAGGTTGGACAAGGAAACAATGGTTTTGGAGTTGTGGCTTAGGGTTGTTGTATGCCTTAACTAGTCTTATGTATGCACGGAAATCGAAGGCAAGGTGGCAGAAGCAGAGAGTTGCAGATGTCATCTTGATTTCATGATTGGATGCTAGAGGATGAGGGTGCTAGGAGAGAACATGTTGAGAAGTCAGTTGGCAGCCAAGAGGAGGGTTTCCTAGGTGTGAGGATGCCCTAGCTAGAGGTAGATGCTACAGTATTGGTCACTCGTGGACTATTGGTGGGTAGTGTGAGAGCGGACCAAGTGTGGACGTGGATTGGGCATTTATGGTCTGCTGGAGGACAGCATGATAGTGCCCAAGTTGGAGCCCGGTGTGAACCATCTTCACAAACCTAGGTGGTTGTGAGCTCAAGGTTTGATCAGCCAAAGGAGCAGTTGAGAAGCCCTAGACTTATGTGTGGAGAAGGACTTCTACAACAAATGATGGGCAGTCCTCTCAGTCTGTGTTCATTGCGGGAGATGGACATCTTGCAGTGATACGTGGCAGCGCTTCGTGCCCTATGTTGGTCTTCATTGAAGCAGTACAAGAAGACCATAGTGGGATTAAGTCCCTGAGTAGCTGAGGAGCAGCAGTGAGCAGATTGAGAGTTGTGAACAAACGGAGTTGTGAACAACTCGACAAGAGTCTCGATGTGTTGTGCCCTTGATAGGTTAAGGCACAACTAGTGAGCAGATTGGAGAGTCAAGGTTCAGTGACTAGATGGACTTGGATCATTGATAGAGGCAGTGCTACAGATTAGGAGCCGAAGGACCGGGCAGGACAAGGTACGACCGAGAGGAGCTGATAGAGCATGCGATAGCCAAATGGTCAGAATATCTTGTTGAGGGTAGATTGGTTGTCGATAGATTGACACCAAACCCTAGTTTTGTATTCTTGTACTAGTGGATGTATGAGGACCATTGTCACTCGTACGGGAGCCTTAGACTGTTGTATTATTTAGTTGAATTAATATAACAAAGTTGGGTTATTGTACAAATTTGTAAAAAGTTGTCTATATTTTGTGCACTAGTAGATTTACTGTTATTTATATTGCGTTGTGAAAAGTACTTTCGTTGTGATTCTTGGTTTGGTAGCGTCAAAGATTTAAGACTCTATCCCAGACACCAAGATTGTGGAAAAACAACGGTGCACATATTCCACATATATATTGTACATTCCTCTTTGATAATAAAATGGCTCACCTTGGCACAGTTTTTGGCTAAATTTATGGGTGTCTAATTGCATATTGAATTTTTGTCTTGCATGTGGAGTTTTTGTTTTGATTATCAATGTTAATTGCTAGTTGGAATATTACAACATCTCAAAGGAACCTTTCTTAGTCAACACTGTACAGACATGAAGGGAATGATGAATTCAAAAATTTTGATGGGGTTCCCATATATGACACTGACAACAAGGATTTGGATGGCAGATCTAAGGCATACTTTTAGTGATTGATGTTGGATACTATTATTCGGCACAGGCAGATAAGGATTATCATTTCAATCTGGTGCAGCATGAATTGAATATGAATCAAGTGAGTCCATTGTCTCGCATATTTTGTGCATCATGTAATAATGATTTTGGTACCAAGAGTGAAGAATTGCATTATGGATCAGATAATGGTGAAGTGAACACTGCCACATATGAAAATCAGAACTGTAGTGAGATTGACAGTGTAGAACAAAAGAAAAGATGCAATAAAAAAGGTAACATTTCGACTAATAGAAGAGCATCCCAAGGATAGACATCCGAGTCAAAGTTTTGTCAATAAGCAACATTATAACATATGTAACAGGGATAGCCATGAGGAGCAGCACCATATCTTGAAGCCTGATTTTCTGTTTTCTGTACCTGACTTTGCATATGAGCAAGATGTCCTATCCTATAGCACAGCTGGGGATTTTAGTGTTTCCAGCAAGGATCACAGTCTTCAGAGTATTGGGACAGCCATGAAGCCATTGCTTGATTTTGCTGTTGTATGGTATAACAAATTTGAATTTCCCCTGCACCCACTGCTCAAGTCCTGAAAGTGGCTGAAACGTATGCTGACCAAATAGAAACATGGATGAAGGTTGTATGCAGTGGCACCAACCAGCAAAGGTATCAGATTGCCGCTTCACTACTTTAAGGAACAATGATATATCAGAATTCAACCTTACTTTTCAGAAAGGAAGAAAGGAAGAGTTTTGCTGTTTAGATGACCATGGGATGGCTGCACTGGACATATAGTTTCACTTATCCTTTTTCAGACCTATTTAAACTAGGGTAAATAGATATGCTATCTAAATAAAGTTCAATAAGTGAACATATTGTTGTGATATTGTTTTTAATATTTATAGTAGATGCATTGAAGTTTAGCAATAAGTGTGGGTACAGCAGAGTCTAAATCTGTTAAGAAGCACTAGAGGTTGATCGGATTCCATATCGGAGGGCACCGGCCAATGCAGCTGAGGCATATCATCCCTTCATGATGTGTACTTAAAATTTTGGATTCAGGGATGGTCTTTGAGACTCTGGAAGCAGGGATGGACAGGAAAGGTTCAAGGCTAATGATCCTCTAGCTTTAGTTGAGATGTCCTGAGTTCTGTTTTGTCAAGCAGATGTATAAATACAGAGGGTTTAAAGGCATCCTATTTTGTATCAAGCTAACACTAATTTTGTGTAGGTCTAGTTGATGGAGGTTAAAGGTTTTTCAGACCATGTGTACCAAGTCAAAGAACACCTCAGAAGAAGAATGACATATGTCCAGCCATGATGAGGGTTTTTTGCAAATGCAGACTTGGAAATCACAGAAGCTTCAGGTGAAACTAGAAGCACAGCTAGAAATATCAGTTGCATGTGTTTCTTGGATATTCTGGGGTTCTCAGCACATCTCAGGCAATTACTGTCCCCATATGCAGCCACTGTCATAATTTTAGTCTTCAGACAAAATTCAAATTGTTGCCTGAGAGGAGGCGGCATGAGAAAATGATGATTAATTTGAGAATCTCATGAACCAAGGACTGCCATACGATTCACCAGGTCATCAAGACCACCCAGCAAAATATCAGTCTTCTAGAAGGCAGAGTGTGCATTTCTGGAGATGGTTTAGGAGGTCTGATTTTGGGAGATCATTCAACATGCAAGACAATCCATCTTCTCTAGTCTTCATTCTTCACATGAATTTTAACGAATTTTAATTTCTGCACTTGGGTTTTCAACAGACCGGCAAGCAGACTTAGCAGAAAACAGTGTGCATTCTGGAGTATAAAGAGGTGTATTGAATCTTGATATACACAGATGACTTCTTCCATATGGTATGCATTTTACACCTTCATCTTCATCGAGAGCACTGGAAAGATCTTTGTTAGCTTGAATGGCCATAATAAGCTTGGCCAAGATTAACGATTTGAGTGAACAGCTAATTGTTGGCACTGGAGAAGTCATTTTAGTATACAGGCAATGATTCATGAGGTATGCAACATCTACAATGATTTGTCCACATCTCTACATGCAATTTAAAAGTCTGGAGTGCATTTTGAATGCTCTGTGTGCTTTGTTGTCCTTACCATCCATAGGCAATGAGTAAAAATCACAGGGCAGCAGCATGCAGTTAGAGTTTAATTGAGCAGGTATTATGGAAAAACAGATGATGATCAAATGCATGCCATGAAGAGAGTCATCACACATTGCAGGGCAAGATTGGAGGCTGGAAGATGACTTAACACACAACAGCTAACCTAAAAAGACCTTAACCCATGAAGAAGGCCAGAATTTAAGGACGGATCCATATAACTGGGCATTAAATGATAGCATAGAATGGTGAGCCATGTTTCAAGAAGTGAAGCGATTGCTTCTCAATAACAGGTTCAAAAGATGCTTAGATCAGTTTGGAGAAAACTTGGAGGGCATGTTCTCCAAAGTTCATGCACATAAATTGAGGAGGTCATTTGGAGTTCCATGAGCAAGGATCTGGATAGTTGAGCCTGTTTTTAAGGACTTCTTCGATGCGGAAGCCCAAGAGGTTGCTTGGATCTAGCCAAGATCCAAGTCATTCAGGACTGGCCAGCCTTGACAATTCTAACAGAGCTTCGTAGTCTCTCAAGCCTTGCTAGCTTCTATCGAAGGTTCGTGTCAAGGTTCTCTCATATCGCTTGGCCCTTGAATCAAGTGACCAAAGATGGAGCTAAAGAAAAGATTTCCTGGTCTAAGTAACAACAAAAAGCATTCGTGGATCTGAAATACCGCCTTTGCTCTAAACCAACCCTCACCTGCTAGACCTGTAACAGCTATTTGAGATTGAGATAGATGTCTCCAACTATGCTATTGGTGCGCTCCTCACTCAACAAGGACATCTGATGCCTTATCACAGTGAAGCATTCTCTGATATTGTCTGAAGATACCCCACCTACGACAAGGAGATGTACTCCATCATTTAGGCATGCTGACAATGGAAGCATTATATTCTGGGGAAGGAAGCAATCATCCACACTGATCACAAGGCTTTGCAATTCATGCAGACAAGGAAAGTTACAAAATTACCGCTCACAGAAATGGTCCACATACCTGCAACAATTCCACCTTGAACATCAAATACAAGGACAGCACCAATCATGTTACAAACTGCCTCAGTCGGCCCTTAGTTGTGGCGTTAACCACAATTATTAACTCTTGCGAACACAAGGCCTCTGGGTGGCCACAATTATACAATAGTGACTCTAACTTTGTTACCACATACCAAGCATTGATCGTAGCCAAACAAGTTCTAGACTTCCATCTCTAGGATGTGCTCTTGTGCTATCTGGGCCACCTTTGTGTCCCTTCAAGCAAGCGTGCCAAGTTGATCTGAGAGGCACACTATAATCAAGTCGCATAGAACTTTCGTATGTACAAGACAATAGCAGTACTTTAGAATTATTTCTATTGGACAAAGCAGCAATAGGATGTCCATCAGTATATCAGATCATGCACTGCATATGCCATTACTATACCAACCATCAAGAAGTAGGGGTTGTACACTCCTCTACCTACCCCAGATAAGCCCTAGGAGTAAATCTCCATGGATTACATGTTGGGTTTTCCTCCACCAAGCATGGAAACAATTGTGTGTTTGTGGTTGTCGACCGATTCTTTAAGATGGGCCATTTTGGTACCATGCGAAAACAGTATCAAAATGAAAGTCATTACTAAGCTCTTCTTCGAGTGTGTTTGGGTTCATTTTCAGCTACCTCAAACCATTATCTCAGATAATGATAGCAGATCCCTCAATACTTTCTGATTTGGCCTATGGTCTCTTATGGATGTCAAGTGACCAAATCGGCGACCTTTCATCAACAAACAGATGGACAAAGAGAAGAGGTCAACAAGATGATTGTGCATATCTTGTGCATGTACAACTCCAGGCATATGCATACATGGGACGAAAGCCTTCCATATGTTTAGCATAGCTATAATAGAGCCCTCCACAACTCTGTTGGCCACATTCCTCTTCAAGTGTGTTTTGGGTTCCAACCATTAGCCCCAACTGATGCAACTATGCCCATTGCATCTTCACTGACAAAGTCCTAGCACATTCAGGTTGAGGCAGATAGAGCAGCCAAATTTGTTGATCAGATCCAACACCTCCAACAACAGGTTCATGATACACTACAGAGAGCCAATGCCAAGTACAAGCAACTTATGCCACAGGGTTCGGTGGACCTAAACTTTGAGGTTAGGAATAAATCGAACTTCAAAAACTTTATAAGGTTCCTTTATGTTCAAGCAGGTTCGGCTTACTTTCGTTTATCTTTGCGCTCAGGATTGATAAAAGTGAATATCTCTGCATTCAGATTTGGTAACAATGAATGTCACATAGGCAGGTGAAAGGATTGTTGATTTTCCCACGGCACTTAAGAATCAGGTTTGAGTATAAGATCACGTCACAAACACACTCAACTGTCACAACACAAGCACTTTGCACAGCGGAATAACATATATCAATGAATCAACTAATACACGACAATTTTTCAACCCACAACTTGTTATATTACAAATTTTAATACAATAACCTCAAGGGCTCCTGTATCAGGGATCATGGCCCTTACAATCAGCCCTGATACAAGACAACTCAGGCTTGGTATCAACAACTATGATGACCAATCTTTCCCTGAACAAGATACACTTGACTTGCATGTTGATGTAGTGCTCCAAAGTCCTTTCAATCCGCATACCTTGAACACACCTAATGAGAACTTAGCCTTCCCTTTTGTTGATCACTGCAACTTCTGCCACTTCTGGAAAATGCATCTCCAACTACTCAAGCTGCCACTATCAACCCTCTTGTTGCTCCAAGAGTGACTGAACTTGGCCCATACAAGTCTACCCACTAGTTGCTCTCCTACTCCACCAAGAGTCCAACTCTTAAGGTCTTAACAACTGCCCTCTTCTTGCCTCTTTGTTGCTCCAAAGAAGACCAGATTTAGGGCTCACCAAGCTGCCCTCTTATCACTGAGGTTGTCCACCTGCAACCTACTGAACTAGGGCACAAAGATCTGCCCTTACACTGTGACACATCAACTCCTTCGTCACTCTCCTTAGGGCATCCAAAACTACCCACACACAGTCCACACCTTGACTGATCTAGGGCTTCACAAGCAGCCCACACTTCTGCAATTTGCTTCCCCAAATTGTACAGAACTAGGGTTTGTTAACTGTTGTTCAAAACATCATTAGAACAGTTGTGTGCCATCCCTTGCATTCATAAAATTAGAAAGACAAGTAACATACCTCTCTAAGACATCATCATTTTCCCTCGAACACTCAGCCATGTGCACAATATCTACTGAGGTTTTCAGCCCTGTTAAGGGCTTCCTGTAACAGCCACAAGGTTACAGCCTACCCCAACTCGGCCTAACAGTCCTCAAATACCAGCACAAATCCTCTTTAAAGACCCTTACCTTCTGCACCTTATCCTTCAAGCAATGCGGCACTCTTCACAGGTTACAAGACCTTTGTCTAGTGTACCTTCAGGGGCTCGGCCTTCCTCAAAAACACAGATTCTAGTTTGTCCTTATCTAAGAGAATTTGCCACACGTTTGTGCCCAGAATTATGCCTCTCCAACTTGGTCAGCAGTTGGCCTACCCAACACATAGAAAAGATGACAAACTCGACTCCTTCACTTCAAATTTGCCCTTCTAGGTCTACGGCCAGATCAAATAGTCTTTCTCTTTGATGACATGCACTTGAATGGATGTGTTGAAAAGGCTCACCTTGTATTCTATTTATAGAGTTCTTGGTGGGTTTCCCTTTGCGACCAAGGGTCATCACATAACTCCAAGCCGGCCTATACAACTGTTTAAACTCCATAAAAACAAGAGACAAAAACAATATTTTCCTTCATCCAACACCAAATCATTGAAGCCTTTGATGCCCCTTTAGCCCCTTAAGGGCACCCCACATGCTCTCAATAATCAAATCATCAAAATCTCCACTTGGTTTTGTGCCCACAACTTTGGGTGCAAAACCCACTGCTTGGGTAAACTTTGCCCACAAAGCCCATTGTGGATCAACTTCTCCCAAACCCTATACCCTAGGGTGTGGGACTACCTCCCAAGCTATGCAAATCAACAAGAATCGGGGGCAAATGACTTCCATCTCTTGCGACGACAACGACACTGCTGATTGCGCACCTTTCACTGCAAAACATCCATAACCCAGCTCGCAACAGAAATATGAGCGTCTAGGGATAAGACTTCCTATGACATGTGGCTTAAGAGCCCAAACAACCAAAATACTTGAGTGTTAAACTCTCAATTTGGTAGACTAGGGCATGAACTAGGGTCATGGAAGCAGGGCACCATTAAAGGCATCTCAAAGCCCCAGCCTTTTCTTTCTATTTAAGCACTCACCTATTGCACCTGTTTAGTTGTAGCAATTTACATGGTAAGTTCCTCACAGATCACAGAACACCAAACTACAGCGCTCACAAACAGATCACAGATCAATACACCAGTATTCTTGACGTGGTTAAAACCTTCGAAGACGGAAATAGCCAACTGCCTGAGCCAACGCGGCCACTTCAGGCAATTTATTAATAAAAGAATGAAAATTTACATAAGCTTCTCTCATGAACAGTTACCCTACAAATGACCCTCCATGCTCTTTAAATAGAGATCATGGACCAATTGGGTGTTAAGCCACGGATCAAGTGTCGGTAATACCGAGGAGAGAATGAACCGTCTGATCACTTCATGTCTAAAACATATAGTGACCATTGGATTATAAGTTACAAAAATACATAGTAAAGAAACACACTTTACCTAACTCTACACTAGACCAAATTATACTTAACTATTTCCTATGCGTCGGAATATCCTAACATCCCCCCTTAAGAACAACTTGGGATAGGATTGAAGGATGTACAAATATGACACAATAGGAGAAGGAAGGAGGCATTAGAGCCTATCCCCCCTTAGTGACAACTTCCTAAACTCCAACCATAAATCGAAGTTTAGTTAACTTCACCTCTGTGAAAGCCTTTGTAAAGATGTTTGCAACTTGATCATCTGTTAAACAAAATTGCACTTCAAGAACATGGTCATGAATGAGCTTTCTGATGAAGTGCATGTGCAATTCAATGTGTTTGATGCGCTGATGTTGGACTGGATCTTTGCATAGTTAAATGGCACTTTGATTATCACACTAAAGTGTAGTCGGATGTTGCTGCTGAAAGCCAAACTCTGACAGGATCTGACGAAGCCAGAGGGCTTCCTTACTAGCTTCTACAGCACCACGATATTGTGCTTCTGTTGAAGAAAGAGAAATGGCACTTTGTTTCTTGCAAGCCCATGTAATAGGTCCTGAACCAAGAGTGAACACATAACCTGCAGTAGACTTCCGATCATCAGGGTCACTAGCCTAATCGGAATTAGCGAAACCAACCAATAGAAGAAATGCTTCTGCATTGTAATGAATCCCAAACTAAACTGTATCTCGAACATAATGAAGTATTTTTTAGCTGTTTCCCAATGACTTTCATGTGGGTTTTGCATAAACCGAGCAATAAGGCCAGTAGCAAAGGAAAGGTCAAGACGAGTATGGGTCAGATACAAAAGTTTTCCTACAAGTTGACAGTATAAGGTAACATCAACTTCAAGGGAAGTACAAGTGACTGAAAATTTGGCACCTGACTAAAAGGGAGAAAGGGCTGGCTTACAGTCTTCCATGTGAAAATGGTGTAGAAGATCACAAGCACACTTGGACTAGGAAAGGGAAATACCTTCCTTGGATTGCAAGACTTGAAGACCAAGAAAATAATGCAAGTGTCCTAAGTTTGTCATTTCAAACTTCTTTTTAAGACTGGACTTCACATGGTTTATAAGGTTGGGATCACTACCAGTAAAGATAAGATCATCAACATAAAGAACAAGAATGATAAGAGACTTTCCCACTTTCTTCATGTAGACAGTATTGTCGGGATGACACCTAGAAAAGCCAGTTTTTAAAAGAAAGCTATCCATTTTGGCATACCAAGCTCGAGGGGCTTGCTTGAGACCATAAAGGGATTTCTTAAGCCGACATAGAAGGCTAGAATCTATTTGTATAAAGCCAGTAGGTTGTTCCATATAGATTTCTTCATGCAAGTCCCCATGCAAGAAGGAAAATTTAACATCCATTTGATGGACTTCCCATTTGAAAGAGGCAACAAGGGAAAGAACAAGGCAGATAGAGTTCATTTTGGCAACAAGGGAGAAGGTTTTAGTATAGTTAATGCCCTCAACTTGTGAAAAACCCTTAGCAACAAGACGAGCTTTATGTTTATCAACTTTTCCATCTGGTCCATACTTGGTTCTGTAAACCCATTTGCATCTAACAAGTTTTCGTCCATTTGGAAGAGGAACAAGATCCCATGTATCATTTGCCAATAATGAACTATATTTTTCATTCATAGCTGTGTCCCAATCTAGATGGCCTGAAGCTTCTGCAAAGGTGTCAAGATCATAATTCGTTGAAGCTTGAGCCAGTAAAGAAGAGGCTTTATCGAACTGAGAACGTGTACGTCGTTGATCTGTAGGATCACCTGCAAGAGCACCTGCTGCATCCCGAGTAGCACGAACCCATTTTGGAAGCTGAGGCGCTGAAGGAGGATCCTGAGAAGGTGGGGGAGGATTGTCATCCTTGTTGTCATCATCTGAAGAAGAAATATTTTCAGAAGTAGAAGGAATAGAGAGAGGTGGCACATCCGCCAAACTAGGCTCGTAGGCCGATATATTTTCAGCAACCTTTACATCTCTTCTAATGATAACATTTTTGGACTTAAGTGGAATAAGTCTATATCCTTTGACATCTTCAGAATATCCAACAAAAATACATTTTTCACTCTTAGGTTCTAAAGCTTTATGTTCCTCATCTGAAATATGGGCCCATGCTTCACTTCCAAAAACACGAAAGTGACTTACATCTGGTTTAATTGAGCTCCATGCTTCTTTTGGATTGATATTCTTTAAAACCTTAGTAGGAGTGCGATTTATTATGTAATTTGCACAGTTAATTGCTTCTGCCCAAAAATTAAGACTCAGTCCTTTATATTGAAGCATACAATTAGCCATTTCCTTTAAGGTGTGATTCTTCCTTTAGCTACACCATTTTGTTGTGGAGTATATGGAACAGTATGTTGCATTTGAATTCCATTCTCAGTGCAAAAGTTGATGAATTTGTTGTTACATATTTCTCCGCCATTATCAGATCTTAGCTTAAGAATTTGATGTCCATATTGTTTTTCAACAAAGGCCTTAAAGGCCAAGAACATGTTAAATACTTCACTCTTGAGTTTTAAGAAGTATACCAAGTGCGTCTAGAGAAATCATCAATGAAAGTTAAGAAATACTTGTAGCCAGAGAATGAAACAACTGGAAGTGGACCACATCAATCACTATGCACAAGTTGTAAAGGGGTTGAGGCGTGCCAAGAGGCACGTTCTTCAAAACTATCTAGATGATGTTTTTTTAGTACACATCCGAAACAAACACCATCTTTGCAAAATACCATTGGAAGACCTGTCACCATATTTTCTTTACATAAATTCTGAAGGGAGCGATAGTTTAAGTGACCAAATTGCTCATGTCAAAGTTTGCTCACTTCATCATTATGAGCAACAAATACCCAAGGAAGATTTGATGACCCAAAGTTGTTAAACTTATACAACCTTGTAAAACCATCAGCAATGCCAGTAGCTAAAATCTGTCTAGGATCTCTTAGGTCCTTGATTACAACATCGTGAGGTGAAAATTCAATGATTTTACCTTCACCTGAATGAGTTATTTGATATACAGATAGAAGGTTCCAGGATAAGGTTGGAACACATAATACATCATTAAATTGACCATTGTCTAGATGAACAGCTCCAATCCCTACAACACTAAGAGATCTATCATCACCAACATATATATTTTTGGTGTTACAATCATTTAAAGAAGAAAACATGGCTTTGTTTTTGGCCATGTGATAAGAAGCTCCAGAATCAATGAGCCACTCATGAGAATGAGAGGAAGAAGATACATTTAATGCATAACCAGACCAAGATGCTTGACAACCACATGCAAAAAGTGTTATTCCTGAAGATGAAGTTGAAGTTGAAGAGTGTTCCAAATGGATGTTATGCTTCTTCATTGTTGCTTCCAAGGCTTCCATCTTCTTAAAGCATTTGAATTCTAAGTGGCCATCTCAATTACAAAAGTGGCAACGTCTATCAGTCTTCTTCCCTTTGTTTTTATTTGCCTTATCATTTTGTTGAAATGATTTTTCATTTTGAGACTGAAATTGCTTAGGACCCTTGTTTGGTTTAGGACCATTCTTTTTCTGATAATGCTTCTTAAGATTCTTTGAATTTGGTTGTTGATGGGCGGCTAAGGCTTTCTTTGAAGAGTTTCCAAGATTAAGAAGACCAAGGTATAAGAGCTTTTCTTGTTCTCTTATTAAAGAATCACAAAAGGCATCAAAAGAGGGGGACTTGTAGTCTTGTCCTTGAGAAATAAAGGTTTCTCTAGTAGAATGGAAGGTGGAAACAAACATAGAGTAGGTTGGTCCCAACTTAATAAGAATGGAATAGATAAGGCTACCATCTTCTTTCTTAATCTTAACACTTTTCAAGAGAAGTTTAAGGATCTTAAACTTGGACAAAAAATCTTCAATGGGAGAAAAATTATTGAAGACCAATGTAAGCAACTCATTTTCGAGTTGATGGGCTCTAATTTCATTTGTAATTCCAAAAACTTTAGTGAGTTGTTTCATTGCTTCATTAGGAGTATCAAGTTCTACGATATGGAATCTAAGCTCTAGAGAAATAGACATCCCTATCAACCCACGTGCTTGATCTTGCCTATTTTCCCATTAGGCAGCCTTATATTCATCTTGAGGTTTGGTTTCTTGGCATGAAGCTATTCTGTAAAGACCTTTACTTCTAAGTAAATCCACAATGTAGGACCACCATTGGAAGTAGTTAGTGTTGTCAAGAATTATTTTGGCATGGACTTTCTATTTTAACAGAAACTGAAGTTGTAGATGTTGAAACCAAGTGTTCCAATGGAAAGATCTCGAAAAATTGTGTTGATTCAAAAAAAAACGGCTTCCAAATGAAAAAGTTATGGCTTTTTGAAGAAAAATTGTTGAAGACGCCGACGAAGTGCGTGAATGTGCGGAAATAAATGATAATGTTATATTTAAAAAAAATCTCCCCCTTTCCAAACTTAATCTAATTAGCTCACTTTAAACAAACAAACAAACAAACAAAAAAATTATGTGACTCACTTTTATAAATAAGTGAAAGTCACTTTTACAATGGTACTTTATGAGCTACCCACTAAATTGTAACTTAAATAAAAGATAAGGATATTTTAGAATTATAAGCGACTCACTTTTTATAATGGGTGAGAACACTTTTACATAAAGTAACTTTAAAACATAAGTTACATGTGCTTTTTGAAAAAGTAACTCAACAAAAAAAAAGACATGAACTCAAGACCTCTATTCTCATAAAATAACTTTGGACCAAGTGAGCTAATTTAAAAGGTTAGTAATTTTTGGAAAAGAGGAAGGGGTTTTTTTTTAGTCACTGAAGCTTTGGGATGCGTGCTTACTTGAAAAAACTATTTTTTGCCTACAAAACAAAAACCACAAAACCCAACACGGACATACAAAAAAAAAGAGCCTTACGACTTGAAGTTAGCTTTAGCCGAAAACTAAATATTTTCCTCAATGTTTCTGATTTTCCGAGATTACACTAAGGCGCGGCAGAAAAGAGCATACGCATGAGAAAAATTCTTCCTTTCTGTTTCTGATTTCCCCAGATCGCACAGAGTCGTGGGGCAAAGAGCATAAGCAGAAGTGAAAGGTATAGATCCGGTAATAAAAAACAGAGAGCTAAATAAACCGAAATAAACTAAGAGATGCATAACTAGAACTGCAAATAAAGATTGTCTACCTCCAGATCTTAAAAAAGACGTAGCTAGGGCTATGGAAAACCTTTACGCGTGAAACGAAAGGGATTCCTCACTGGAACAGATATTCCTAACACAATAGAGCAATGATCCCGAAGTTAGTGAGAAACAGTAGATCTAGGAAATGACAGTTGCATGCAGTTGTACCGGCTTCAGATTTGGATCACCAACGGATGCGACCCTCAAATAGCTCTGATACCATGTAGGAATTTACAGGGTAAGTTCCTCAAACAGAACACCAAAGTACATAGCTCACAAACAGATCACAGATCAATACACCAGTATTCTTGACGTGGTTAAAACCTTCAAAGAGGGCAACAATCCACGGCCTGAGCCAACACGGTCACTTCAGGCAATTTATTAATAAAAGAATGAAAATTTTCAAAAGCTTCTCTCATGAACGGTTACCCTACAAATGACCCTCCATGCTCTTTAAATAGAGATTTGTTGGGCAGCGGATCCCCCCAATAGCATGTTTTTGGGGCTTGAAGCCCGAATTTTGGTCAAGTGTAATGTAAAGACCCCGCAAAATGCGGACGCGGAGCGCAGAGTCTATGGCTGTCCGCCCTAAGATAATGTAATTTACTGTAAAGTGTGTCGGCCTACCCATGGTCCGTGGACCATGGGATTGTATAAATAGAGCGAGGCTCTAAATGTAAAGGGAGTCTAGGTTTTTGACAAGTAATAGACAGATGCGAAGGCATGGTTAGAAGATAAAAGTGAATCTGAAGGTATTGGGTTGTAGTGATAAGTAGAGGCTCTGCAACTAAGTGTGCAGAGGCCTAGTAGAGTCGGAGCCCTGCAGCTGAGTGCACAGGGCAGAGTGGGGTCTGTAACTGAACTTGAATATTAATAAAGATAAGATTGATTCAAAATATTGTGCATCTTTTTGTAGATTTGTATTTCTATGTTCTGGTTATTTTTATGCATTTATATTGTTTTTGAGTACGCGCGCTAATTTGAAAGTTGAACAAGTAATAAGAATATTGGGCCCGCACAAACTAAGTTAAGCACTAATATAATAGCACAATAAGGATCGGATCGAAATAACATGGTATTCACAAAGGGCACACGGGTTGCGAAGAATAGAAAGTTGCGCGAAGCAGCGCAGCACGCAGATTAGGATCGCGAACCTCAAGAACCCTCATCAAGACATCCCTAGGGTGCAGACCCCTCCATACTACTTCAGGTGAGACCTCAATCTCCGCTCTGCGCACTGTTGCCGAAAGGGCCAGTAGTACCGGGATTTGCTTGGCTAAACTCACTATAGAACGTGGGTCAGGCCCCACATAGCCAACAAATGGTTCCATTGCCGGGACCGGGATCTACCTAAGGGATGTCTGATGTCGTGCCACTAGAACCCAACAAAGAAGGAAATTGAAGAGTGGTTGGACAAGAAGATTCACGAGTTCGTGACACAGGAAAACAGAACTCTGCAGGTATCCAAAAAAAGGTGGTTGGATTGCTACATGTATATGGAAATCCACGAGATCTTCTTCGCATCCTTTCCTTCTGAACTGTATGAGTGAATCGCGAGGTTAGCCGACAGCCAGGGAAGGTGTAAACTCGACCAACCAATAGTGTGAACGCCGGAATTAGTGCGCAGACTAGAGGCATCAGAAGATAAGATCGCATGAGTTGTGGACCATTGGCTCAACCAGATAATAAGGGGATTTATCACTGAGTTTGCGATAGACACGACTGTGAGCTACAACGAAGCAAAACGATGTTTTCTCAAAGAACCGCAAAGTAAGTACATTAAATCTCTGAATACCTGGATTAAGATGTTGTTATGTGAAAAGCGGGTTATGCAAATACATTAATGTTTGGAACGATGCCGAGCGGAAAGAGCTACAAAGGTAGCGGGTAATTAGGAAACAGTCCCTTAATTTCACCTTTGCGAGAGAGCGAGGAGGAGCTCGTTCGGGTCTCTCCGAGAAGTGTGGTCAATTTGCTAAGACAGCGCATTCCGCAGTTACCACCTCCACCCACACCACCACCCGCTTCACCTCCTTCACCTCCATCTCCACCCACTCCACCTCCACCAACCTCGCAGTTCAACATGGCGGGCGCGATCAAGCTACCCGTATTCAAAGGAATAGGGAATGAGGATCCGGACCAGTTTTGGTTCGTGGTAAGAGCAGTGTAGGAAGTGCGAAGGGTCATGGACGACAACAGAAGGCTACATTGGTGAGCGCACTGCAGGATCGCGCGTTGACATGGTATATCAAGCACTCTAATGACCACCCAAATGCAGGGTTAACAGAGATCCAGAATGTGTTGAACAAAGAAATTAGCCGGTCAAAATCAGAGACACAATCAATCATTGGGTTTCAAGAGATCGCGATGCTTCCAGGCGAGACCCCCTGGGATCTGGATCAGCGACTGAAGAGTACGATCCGCGAGGCTAATATGATGCTCACAAATGCACAACATCACGTACGGTTTTTGGCATCTCTAACACCGCACCTGAGGACGACGCTATCACAACAAGAACTTTCTACCCAGGCCGAAGCATTTTAAATGGCGATGAGGTTGCATGAGACACCAATACAAGATCCACGGCTGGGGGTTCAACAAATCCACGCGCAACTACAAAATCTTTGCCTGGAAATTCAGAGCTTGAAGCAGGATAAGGCATCGCGGCCAGAAGCGCGCGAGGAAGTATGGTGCGTAAAATGCGAAGGCTAGGGCCATGACAAAGACCATTGTCTAGTATTCGCGAACTACTTGGCAAGAGGGGAGCCAATGCCGTTAAGACCGGAAACACGGGCAGGGCCAAGTGCGACACCCACGTTATGGTGCGTGATTTGTCAGATAGGAGGAAAACACACGACGGATAATTGTCATTTGTTGCAGAAGTATACACAGAACCCCCAGCAGTTGTTTTGTAATTTCTGCAGGTCGATAGGCCATGACGAGCACACTTGTCGCAGTTACGAGTTAGTGATGGACCAGACCCCAGCATATAGGATGCAGACAGGAACACGAGCCCTCGTCCCAGCTGCGGGGATGGCGCACGCTGGATTTCAAGGGCGAGGCCGAGGACGGGGAGGAATGGGACTAGGAAGGGGCCGCAAACAGTTAATTTGTTACAATTGTGGAGGACCAGGGCACTATGCCCGCAATTGTACCAACCCGGCGAGAATATCCTGTTCATACTCTGCTCAGTTTGATCATGAAATGGTAGATTGCCCTACGTTCATCGCACAAATGCACGAGAAAGGGGTACTCCAACCTCCTCCAACTCAAAATATCCAAATGATAAGGTCTAAACCACGCGAAGAAGACCCAAATGTGAACATGGTGCTCAAAAGCGATGCGACCACCAGGGAGGATAAGGGGAAGCAATGCGAGAAAGATACATGGGTTCGCAAGGCTCCTACAAAGGAACCTGAGTTTGACTTAGAATGCGCAAAGGAGACGTTCATGGAAGCTAAGAAGAGCTTCACGGAGGCCTCCACTTCAGGTAGTAAGGATCAACCAGAGCCAGGGATGGATCCTTCTATGCTTACTACCTTTTTGGAGACATGCATGAAACTGTTGCGCGACAATAAGGCAGTTAAGGGACTACAAGAGTTGATCACCAGGTGCGCATGGTCAGGGGAACCGCGCGTAGTCTGGAAACTGGGAAAGCATGCATTACGCACCGAGAGGGGAAGGAGATTAATGGCACAGATTGGCGAGTATGAAATGGATCAGGTAATCCTAGACCTGGGTTCAGACATGAATGTATTACCAAAACAAACATGGGAACGTATGGGCAGGCCCACGTTGCAGTGGCCCCTTATTCAATTACGAATGGCGAACCAACAGAAGATTTTGCCCATGGGGAGGTTGCAAGGGGTAACAGTTGATATCTAAGGCGCAAGCACACAGACGGATTTTGAAGTAATAAAGATTGTCGATGAAAGCAATCCCTATCCCGCATCGCTACGAATAGACTGGGCCACTGATATGAATGGTGTTATCAACCTGAAGAAGCAGAGGATGATCTTCGAGAAAAAGTCCCTACGCATAGTAGTCCCGCTAAACCCAGCCAAAGAAGGAGCACGCTACACTGAACCAGTGCGCAATGATGAAAGCGATGATGAGCTGGATTGTACTTACCAGATAACCGCGCAAGACTAGGAGCGGGTGAACCCCACTGCAGATGGAGAATCTCATGGCAGCACGACAATCCCTGTACTTCGGATTCAGATGAAGAAGTAGAATGTTGGCAGAACTGGTTGCACGAAGTGACAACGCTGAATTGCAACATGATGATTAGATCACTGCGTTGCGTGATGACAGAGACAAGGGAACTGCCAACATATGGAGTGACAGCGGTGGATGAATTCCTGGACAAATTTGAAAGAGCAGTACGAAATGGGCACTGCGCGCAACACCCGCACGATGGTGGAATACACATCAGAAGACCATTGTAAACTGGCGCGAATGTAAAAGGCAGATGCGCTTACAGTTTGGAAGCCCCCAGCGTCGAACGAGAGCTAGGCATCCAGGACGAAGCAACTTGCACGCCCACCTATGTCGATGGGTGCAGACATGTGCTATGCAAGCACATCCTAGACTAAGGATCGAAAAACGGAACCAGACGCAACAGCAGGAAAAGCGACGGACCCACAAATATTCCACGTCGGAGCATTCAAAAAGCTATGCGGAATCGTGAACAAAGTTCGCCAGGCGAGACGAACTAACTGGGACCTGCGCGTACCAGCAGTTCGATGGGCCTATAAGGCCATAAGCAAAAACCGAAGCACGGAAGTGACCCCAACACTGACAAGAAGAGACGAAACCATCAGAGCATAGACGAATCCCCCTAAAACAACTCCCACAGTTGGGACAGTACGCGAGGACCCGGATAAAGGAATAATGCAGTTACAGGAAGCCATTCAGCGAGGGAACTTGAAACTTTGCGAACTCGAAGAAGATTGGGTACGACTGAGAAGAAAAGCATGATATTGGATGAAGAAATCAACAAACTGGAAACCAAAGTCGCACAAGCATCCTGTGCCGAGAAGCTAAGCACGATGGTACAAGGTATAGCCAGCCACACCACTGCAGTAGAGAATTTATGACCCTGCTACCATGGTTGCGACCGCACCTTACTAGACAAAGTAAACAGGGGAGCGCACCATACAAGGAAGAACGCGACGCGCTGATGGACGCAAGGGTAATTGAGGGGTGTGCCTGCGGACTGGGCTAGCAGGTAAATTGAAGCCTCGCACTGGTGGTGCGACCATCTAACTATCCGTAGGAAGCACAGCCTCAGCGCTCCAACCAGTTGAAAGTGAGCGTGGAACTATAAAAGAATCTGTATGGGAGATGCGCAAGACGGAGGTTGCGCGTAGGATCGGGACGTCACAAGGGTCACAGCGACGCATAAGGGGCTGCGTTGCAGCGCGGGTAGGCTGGGAGGTGACCGTTGGTGTCACTGTTCATGACAAGAGGTCCAACTTAAGGCAAAAAGGAGTGGGCGGCGGGCAATTAAGACACAAGTTAAGAACAAGTTCTGGGTCGATCTGCCACCAAGAAGGCATTAATGATGTAGAAGTGGGGGGAAGGGTAGAATTCAAATTCAAAGGACGTTATTAAAACCCCCAGGGCCAACTCCAAAGCAACACTTGGTTGTTTGAGAATTTTGCAAGTACAGACCATTGAGCATCGCATACTCTTACCATCCTCAAGTGTAGACAAAATGACAGCTGCTAGAACAAGAGTGCAATTCGCCGAAGTTACCGCCGAGCCACGTATGGCCCATAAGGAGCCTGGAGAGGCAGCAGCTGCGCCCGAAGTTCCAAAATCACCACACACGCTGTGGCCACAAAAGATAAGCAAACGATGGGGCCAGTCCGTGTATCCCCAAGAAACCCACGGTTTGGCAAATTGTCAATGGCAAAGAAGGGAAAAGTCGTCACCATTGAAACAATGGAAGAAGAGGAAGACTTGCAGGCCCTGATCACCCAAATTGAGGCGCAAGACGATGAGGCGGAGGATGTCTCCCAAAAGCATTTCGCGACAAAGTTACCTTCCTACATCCCCCCATGGAAGGGGAAAGCCAAGGTACCAAAGGACCTGGAGGCCACAAAGAGTGCGCTCCAAGCCTCGCTCCTCCCCGACGATATAAGGTTTGAAGGTCCACCGTTGGGACGAATACCTACTATGAAGTTCGAAGATTGGGTCTTCGCGAATAGCGAGAAGTTCCCACAGTTGGCCGCGGAGAAGTTAATAAAGCAGAAATGGTTGCGCAGTGTGGAGAAGGCTGGGTTACTCCATCTGCGATGGATACCCCACTACCACCGCGCACCCATCACCATTTTTGCCATCAAGCACCTGCTGTGTCTGGTGCATGATGGGTATCTCTGGCTAGAGGAGTCGATTCCCATCACAGCCGATCTAATTCACCAAATTTCTCGATTGCCAGTCAAAGGAAACGACCCCGCAGCCACAGCAGGAAAAAGCCTCACAAATGTTATGCAAGCCAAGTATAACCTAGAAAAGAGAAAGCGGGGGTACACAATAGCAAGTATTGCGCATAGCCACCCAGTTGCTGGTCGGCAAGCTAATGAGGAAATGCCGCGTCAACAAATTACCAACGCTTGTGATTGCGTTGGCAGAGCAATGCGCAGAAGGGGTCCAGTTCAACTGGGTGCACTTCCTCTCTGATGAGTTCTTGACAAACTGCAAGGAGGCCCAGGAGCAGGGTAAGACCTTCCACTACGCGTGGTTGCTCTTATCCATCCTGTTGGTTGCAGGGGAGTTACTCGCAGACAGCCAGTTTCCCACTACTGAGGGTGACCTACCCGAAGCCGCGAGGTACACCTCGCTCTGGGCTACAAAGGACGCGAACAGGATTCGGGAGATAAAGGTGTTCTGGGTGTTCGTAGAAGTGAGCATCCAAACATGGATCAACCGCAAGCCGCGCTTGTCCCCTACAATTCATAACAACTTGCAAAGCACAACAGAATTCAAGGCAAATATGCATAACCTGTATATCCGAGCACGCAATGATCCAACACGAAAATGGGTGAAGCTTCCGTTCATTGCAACAGATGATGTGATCTTCGCAGTGATGGAGTCATGGCCTCAGGAGTGGCGCAACTCGGACTTGGCAGAAATGGAGAAGGTCGCAGCTCAACAACGAAAGAAGGAGAACAAGTTGCGCCTCGTGCAGCTGGCTGAGAGGAAGCGCCAGGAACAAGAAGCAACCACACAGCAGAAGGCGGCCGATGCAGCAGTAGCACAGACGGTAGAGACCACAACTGCGCCAACCAGAGAGGCCGAGGAAGGCTAGGAGATGTCCTAGGGGCAGCAAACTAGGGAAGTGGACAGGGAGGAGGACCGCGCAAACCCCAGTACGACATCAACACAACTCAAGCGGTCGCACCACCCAGAGAAAACAGCCCCCAAGAAGAAAGGGAAAGCCACAAAGACGTCTGTCGACCCAATCACGCTCACAGAAGGTGATCTATTGGATATCAGCAAAACGATTCGAGAAGTCACAGAGGGCACGCTCCAGGGATTGCGGATGGAATAGAACATTGTGTTGGGGGCGCTCAATGCGCAGCTACAAGGCTTACAAGTACAGCACCCCCAAACAGGCACAATGGCCCAGTATGTCGAACAGCCACTGTGCGCCCATATGGGTAACACCTTCATCTTGCCCGAAGGCGCATTAGCAGCAGCAAGCGAGGATGATCGGGCTGCGGTGATCAGCATGAAAGGCGTCGACTTAAACTTGGCTGCTTTGCCGCGCGAAATACTGTACCAGCTGCAGGATGGGGTCATCGCCGAACTCTGCACCCAGGAAGGCCGAGCGATCCAGGTCCTGCATGAGCAGGAAATCAACATGGACCAGCTCAGCATCCAGGGGGATGAGTTGATTACACAGGCTAGCGGATGGAAGTAGGCCGTAAAGGATGCATGCCGGAGCGTTCCAGAGTTTGTCGTGCCAGCAAAGCTACTAGCAGCAGAGCGAGTCCATAGATTGACGGTCGGAGTTCGCGAGGCCCGAGAGGAAATGGCAAAGGTTCAGGTGGAGCTGAACCTGCAAATCGTCAAGCTGCGATTGAAGGCGCATCCCTCCACACCCCTAGAAGTCATAGAGCAACGCACCTACGCTATCCAGATGGAGTTGGAACAAATTGGCCAGGCGACACAGGCATGCACCAAGATGTTGGAGCAAGCACTAACCATACTTACGCACCTACAGGAAGACCCGAATCTACAGCGCCTAGAGACAGAGGCGCGCGAGTTGCAGCAGGAGTACGACAGTGTCCGGGGCACTATGCAGGCGATTTCTCTTACTCAACGACTCGCCAGACTATAGCAGCAAGGGCACTGAAGGACCGATTAGACGTCGCGCACCAAAAGGAAGCCCTGCTTAAAGCACGCATCCAACCATGGATCAACGAAGCGTTCACAATCACAGCTACCATTGAAAGGAAACTAACACAGATGCAGGAACTGTATACGGTTGGATAGGAATGTGACCCTGCTCATGCAAGTTCAAAGATACACATGCAACAAGTACAACATGCGGCGGAACAGTGTGTGGTGGACACCCAAGCTGCACGAGACCTGCCGCATGGACTTCGTGCAAAGATTGCCGCACCAACAGAGTGACTCGGGATGAGTCACAATGATTGTGTTGGGGGCCTGTTGGGCAGCAGATCCCCCCCATAGCATGTTTTTGGGGCTTGAAGCTCGAATTTTGGTCAAGTGCAATGTAAAGACCCCGCGAAATGCAGGTGCAGAGCGCAAGAGTCTAGGATTGTCCACCCTAAGATAATGAAATTTAATGTAAAGTGTGTCGGCCTACCCATGGTCCGCAGACCATGGGATTGTATAAATAGAGCGAGGCTCTAAGTGTAAAGGGAGTCTGGGCTTTTGACAAGTAATAGACAGATGCGAAGGCATCGTTAGAATATAGAGGTGGATCTGAAGGTATTGGGTCATAGTGATAGGTAGAGGCTCTGCAGAGGCCTAGTAGAGTCTGCGCGCTTAGTAGAGTTCGCAGCTAAGCGCGCGGACCCCTGCAGCAGAGTGCGCAGGGCAGAGTGGGGTCTGTAACTAAACTTGAGTATTGATAAAGATAAGATTGATTTAGAATATTGTGCGTCTTTTTGTAGATCTGTATTTCTACATTCTAACCATCTTTATGCATTTATATTGTTTTTTATTACGCGCGCTAATCTAAAAGTTGAACAAGTAATAAGAATATTGGGCCCACACAAACTAAGTTAAGCACTAATATAATAGAACAGTAAGGATCAAATCGGAATAACACGATATTCACAAAGGGTGCACGGGTTGCGAAGAATAGAAAGCTGTGTGGAGCAGCGCAGCGCGCAGATTAGGATCGCAAACCTCCAGAACCCTCATCAAGACATCCCTAGGGTGCAAAAACCTGGTTCCAGCACCCTCCCATACTACTTCGGGTGAAACCTCAGTCCGCGCTCCGCGAACTGTTGCCGAAAGGGCCAGTAGTACCGAGATTTGCTTGGCTAAACTCACTGTCGAACCTGGGTCAGGCCCCACGTAGCCAACAAGATTATGGACCAATCGGGTGTTAAGCCACAGATCAAGTGTTGGTAATACCGAGGAGAGAATGAACTGTCGGATCACTTCATGTCTAGAACATATCATGGCCGTCGGATTGTAAGTTACAAAAGTACATAGTAAAGAAACACACTTTACCTAACTCTACACTAGACCAAGTTATACTTAACTATTTCCTACATGTCAGAATATCCTAACATTAGTCCCTTTGCACCCCAACTATTATTAAATGGCCTACTATCTATAAAGGACGCCATCTGGAACTACAATGATTGCAGAACTTGAGTTAGGGGATCGAAGTCTTACTATTGCATGACATTTAGGAATCACATTACTATCGTACCGAATGCAAAGGAGTCCCCAAACGCCATACGATTGGTAAGCTTTAGCACATTATTACGAAAATAAGACTGACATGAGGTAGGGTTTTTGGATGGACTCACTCAAACTTAAGCCCGATCTCTTTTCCATTGGAGGGTGGGAAATCCTTTGTGAATGACTGGTAAATGGAAGGACACATGGAAAGGTTAAAAGATTAAATGGCATGTTGTAGGTTTAAAATGATACGTAGGGTGCAATCGATACATAATAAGTTATAAAGTCAACTTATTTTAAATAATAAAATTACTATAAATAAATATAAATTAACATATTTTAAATTATATATAATTAAAATAATTACTTTTAATATATTTAGATTATAATATTTAAAGATATTAGGGTAGTGTTTCTTTAAATTTTATTTAATCTCACAATATATTAATAAATTAATATAACTTATATTTATAAGAAATTTATAATTTATTAATATAATATGCAATATCATCATAAAAGAAGATTAAAAAATATATAATTCTAAAATATTTTTTTATATTTTTGAAAATTTTAAATATGTTTATAAACGAACTTAATAGCAAACCTCATATGAACTTCATTGCAAAATTCGAATTAGAATCAAACTTAATCATTTCCGAATTCAAATTCAAACTCGAACCATGTGACATAGCAAGCAGCGACATGACTAACACAGGGTCTGTTGAAAATGTAGCAAAGGTCTTCTCACTTGTGCCTTAGCCAGTGAAGACTTCAATCTATCTTTCTCTAGCATGCATGCGAGATCATGAGATAGACTTTAGTTGTGATGAGTTGATTTTCAGTTCACTGGAATGGTCATTGGTCATTGGTAGACTGCATGCATAGTGTTGGAGCTTCAATTCATTGGAGTTTTCTTCAGTTAAACTACAGGATGCGCGCGACAACACAAATTCAGATAGGATGAGTTAAGACTTCAGAGACAAGTGAAGATGGGACGAGTTAAGTCCTCAGTTAACTCAGTTCACAACTAAAGAAAATCAAGGAGCAACTGGAGCCCGTTAACTAAGAGTCAGTCTAGGTGTGGTTGGGACTTGCTCTAGTTAACTAGCAAAAGCAACTCATTGCACTAATGTGAACAACGATTTGAACTTGGCCTCTTGCATGTATTGGAAGTCTATTAAGGCAAAGAAGGACGAAGACACAAACATTTGTTGATTCTTTGTTGATGGCATACCACATTGATTAAGGAGCAAAGATCAAGAATTCGAAGAGAAAGTTGAGACTAGGTTCAACAGGAAACGAATGTGTGAGGGTCAAGATCAAGAGGCGTGGCCGAGAGCAATTTCTCAAGGTCGAGACCAGTGATCAAGGAGCAAGCTAGGAACAATTTGTGGAGCTAAGATTAGTGAAAAGAGATCAAGGGCTTTCTCAAAGGCTATTTGTTGGTTGCATTAGTAGCACACTGAGTTGTAAAAGATCTATTTGCTCAAAGAACAATCAATAAGAAGACCACAACAACCAAAGCAAGTTTTCCCATTTGGGTTTCCTGGGTAAAACACTGGTGTCCAATTTATGTGTGCATGTGTTTTTATTTCAAGTATTTTCCGTTGCATGTTGAATGTTAAGAAACTTTGTATCTTGGTGAAAGTGAAATTTGGTTTCAGTTTTTAGTTGCCTTGACTTTCTAGTAAATTCATCTATGTAGTTGCAGCGTTCCAAGAAAATTAACATGGTATCAGAGTCATGTTCTATATAAAAACCAACACAAGGATTGTTCAATCAGTGAAGAGAGCAATTTAGTCAGTAGGCTTGCACTAGAGTTTGAAGAGCAGTATTTTGGATAGCAACATGTTGTTCCAAGGACTAAGGGCAGATCATAGTTTAGAGGGAGCCTGTAATTTCTACTCATGGAGGGAGCGGATGTCAATGGTATTGGAAGATAATGGAGCGCTAAAATTTGCGAAGAACCCACAAACAGCACCTACAGATGCTCAACAATTTATCCAACATAACACGAATGACACCAAGGCTAGGAGGATCATTCTTCAGGGGGTCAAAGAACACATTATCCCTCATCTCCATGGGAAGAAGAAAACAAATGATATGTGGACAGCCATCTTGGCTTGTATCAGGGATCCAGTGATTCCAGGAAGCTTGCCTTGAAGGATGAGCAAAGGAGAGCCCATAATTACATACCTTTCCAAGTTCACCCAAATTTTGGATGAACTAGCTAAAGTGGGAAAGACTGTAGCAGACAAAGACCTTGTGAATCTTGCACTACTAGGACTTCATAAGTCTTGGGAGAATTTCTAGGGCGCAATCAGTGGTAGAGAGAATCTTCCCAACTGAGAAAGGTTGTAGGGAGACTACATCCAAGAAGAAATCGGAAGGGGGAGAGAGTTGGAATTTCAATGAAGACAAAGGACGAGGAGAACTTTGCCTTAGCAAGCAAAGGGAGCAAAGCCAAGGGGAAAAACAGCTAAGGCAAGGCCGAGTCTAGTCAGAAGGGCGAGAAGAAGAAGAAAGATCTTAGCAAGATAAAATGTTTTTCTTGCCACCAATTCGGGCACTATGCCACTAAGTGACCTAAAAGGAACAAGGGGTCCAATAAGGACCATGTGGCAGCATTAGCTGAGGTAGATAAATTTATTTCTCAATTCGAGAAGGATTTCTCATTGATAGCTTGTGTGCCAAGCTCAGTAGCCAACAACGTGTGGTATATTAATAGTGGAGCATCCTTTCACATGACCGGGAACAAGAGTTACTTCAACCAGTCGACAGAGAAGGCTATGCAGTTTCATGTAGAGATGGGAGATGATGGTAGGTACCTTGCGCAGGGCGTGGGTACAGTCAAGTTTGATAGGAAGTCTGGATAACCTCTTTGCCTTAGAGATGTAATTTATGTCCCAAGGTTGAAGAAAAACCTTATTTCAATCTCAACCTTGGAGAACAAGTGGTATGAGGTTATTTTCAATAGAGAGAAGGCCTTCATCAAGCCTCTCGACTCTGGAGCAGTTAAGCAAATTGGCATTAGAATGATGAACATATACCGGCTACAGTTTGAGACAGTTGCAGCCTTGAGAGGAAGGCACGATGCAAGCATGTCAGAGACGTGGGGGAGTTTTGGCACAGACGCATGGGGCATTTACATCATGGGGCATTGAATATCGTTTAGCAGATAGCCAAAGGGCTACTACCACAGTGCAACGTTGACCAACATGACTTGTGCAAGGTTTGCACACTTGGCAAGTATGCCAGGTCATCTTTTCAAGGCCGAGACAACAGAGCCAAAGGGATTTTGGAGCTGGTATATTCAGACATATGTGGATGTTGGTACCATTCCATTACCCTCTTTTTCTTCTAAAAACATCATCATTTGTCTATCTTTTCCCTCCATAGACCCTTTTAGATGCATCGAAATTGATTAGTTAATAGCATTATAGTTGTTAGTTTGCATTAAAGTTAATTTATGAATTTTTATGTTAGAAATTAGGAATTTTCAACAAAAAGGTTACAAGAAGACATAACATCCTGTAAATGGTTTATCATCTGACACGTGGCATGACAGGCATGCCAAAGCAATGGATAGGAACGAGCTCTTGAATGTACATGCATGGAGAAAAATCGATTTTACAGCAGATCAAAAGCTCCTAGTTATGCGGTCAACGCTGGGTCAAACCCCAACCTTTTGGTTACAAAGGCAGTAAAAGCCATGGTTTCCAAACCGGTTTTGTTTTGTCTTTTTTTGGAAATCGGTTCATATTAGAATGACCAAAAATCACTCCACTGTAAAAGCAGAAACATCTGCTTAATGAATGTGCATTCCATTCAGATAGGAAGGCAAATAAAGACTCTGTATTATTTTTTTTCAGGACAAGTTACGATTATTCTCTGTGTATTGTTTCGAGAACCGAATTCATATATGTGATTGCAATCTTCAGCGTTTGAATATAATTACGATTTTACTCCAGCATTGTCTATGCGTTAATACTCTCGATTGATTGAGTTCATTCCAATGTACCATTGAAACGTGGACGGGCCCTGCGTGGATTGGTATACTAATCATTCCGTTTCCATAGCTTTTGAATTCACATAGAACGCATACTGTTTAATGTTATTTCCATGCTCATGATTTTGTCAATTCGATTACGATTTCTCACAAATGGTATTTATGGTGATCGCTTAAAGATCTTATTGTTAGATCATTCAACCAGGTCTTGTAAGAGATTTGATCCAGCGTTATATTTTAAAGCATTTCCATAGACTCTGTTTGTTTATGTATTTACAGTTCAGTGTGTTTTTTATTTCTTTATGAATGCTTCAGTGTTAACTAGACAGAGTTTTTGTGCATAGCATCCTTGTAAGGGGATTAAAATCTCAGTCTAGCCATACGCTGTATCCTTAGGACAGTTAGATACCCTAGGTGATCTGAGTGTTAAGGTGAAGGGAAACATATCTTAACCTTCTGTAAAGAAGGACTGTCGCCTATCACAACAAACACTTAGTTAGGAATCCTTTATGTCTATAGATTTTAGACGCATGCCTCGAAGTTTACTTACCCTGGTCGATAATAAATCTAGTCTAATCTAGCACCCTAGATTGGCCACTACAGTGGGCCCTTCTCTTCTCCATCCCTCATGAGTTACAGCTACTGTCACCTTCATAAATGACTATTCTAGGAAGACATGGATCTTCTTTATGAAGAAAAAGGAGGAGATCTTCTCCATGAATCTTTATGAAGAAAAAGGAGGAGATCTTCTCCAAGTTCATGGAGTTTAAGGCCTTGGTGGAAAACTAAACCGAGAAGAAGATCAAAGCATTGAGGAGTGACAATGGCGAGGAATATGTCTCCAATGCTTTCAAGGATGTGTGTGCCAAGGAGGGCATTAGGAGAGAGCTTACAGCATCCCATAACTCTCAGCAGAATGGGGTGGCTGAGAGGAAGAACCACAACATAGTTGGAGTGGCCAAGGTCATGTTGCATGACCAGGGGCTGCCCATGTTCTTGTGGCTAGAGGCATGCAACACTACAATATTTCTGCAAAACAGGAGCCCACACAAGTGCTTGGACGAGTTACATCAGAGGAGGTTTTTACAGGAAAGAAGCCTAATGTTTCTCACTTTGGCATCTTTGGGACAAGAGTTTACTACCATGTGCCCAAAGAAAGTAGGAAAAAGCTAGAGCCCACAGTTGAAAAGGGAATTTTCATGGGTTACAGTAAGACACCTCATGCATACAATGTGTACATACCATCACTCAAGAAGACAGTTATTAGGCGAGACGTGAGGTTTGTGGAAGACAAAGCTCTAAGGAAGTCCTTAGAACAAGAGTGGGTTAGAGTGCCTAAGGAGGAGCTTCTCACTCCCAAGCAGGAGCCCTAGCCAGTACCATAGACTGAGTCTTAGCCAGGTGGCAAGCAGGTAATACAGCAGGATGACAAGGACTCATTGCAGGATGAGGAGGAGAGACCAAGACGAGTGGAGGCAACCACTTAGACAGTGACTTCTAGCACAGGGAGGAGAAGAGCCAAGTGGGCTTAGAGGTTGATTCACGAGGCCCAAGAGCGTGTTGAGACTCCCAGTTCTACATTCAAGCAGCCATAATGGTACACTGTGTACATGGCAATGATGACTGAGTTGTTAGACTCAGAGCCTTCTTGCTACAAGGAGGCAGCCTCTCAGCAAGTTTGGTGGGATGCCATGGTGGAGGAATATTCCTCCATCATGAAGAACAATGTCTAGGAAGCTCACGTTGGGTGGACAAAATGAAGCATGGAGCAAATGGGAGTGTGGAAAAGTAGAAGGCCAGGTTTGTGGCCAAGGGCTTCTCGCGGGTTGAGGGCATTGACTATGATGAGACGTTTGCCCCAATGGCTCTTTGTTCATCCATCAGGGCGATTTTGGCACTTGCAACAAAGATTGGTGGAAGATCCACCAGATGGAGGTGTAGCCAGCGTTCCTCATCGGAGTGGTTGAGGAAGAGATTTACATGGAGCAGCAAGAGGGGTTTGAGACTTTCAGCAAAGACACTCATGTCTGTTTTCTGAAGAGAGCTCTCTACGGGCTCAAGTAGGCACCAAAAGCATGTACACTCGCATCGACAGCTACCTTCAGGGATTGGACTTCACTAAGAGTGGAGTGGATGCCAATCTGTACTACATCATGGTTGGAGGGCCTCCGCTCATTCTAGTGCTCTATGTTGATGATCTTATCTTGACTGGAGCAGACAGCTTGACTCAGGACTGCAAGGCAGATCTTGCAAGAGAGTTTGAGATGAAGGACATAGGGCTTATGCACTATTTCCTTAGGCTAGAGGTATGGCAGGGGGATGGGGAAAGCTTCTTAGGGCAGGGAAAGTACATTCCAGAGATCCTCGGGAGGTTTCATGTGCAAGATTACAAGCCCATGACCATGCCTCTAGTCACAAACTAGAGGAAGATGGACGCTAGTAGAGCAGAGCGAGTAGATGCCACGTTGTACAGGTAGTTCACTGGGTCGTTGATGTACTTAGTCAACACACGACCTAACATATGTTTTGCAATGAACCACTTGAGCCAGTTCATGATAGATCCTGCTAGAGTTCACTGGGTTGTTGGTAAGCATGTCTTGAGGTATATCAAAGGAATAGCAGATTATGGGTTATGGTACAAACAAGTTGATGGAGTGAGGCTTGAGGGCTTCACAGATGCAGATTGGGCATGCAACTCTACATATCAAAAGAGTACTTCAGGTTGCGTCTTAATCATTGCATTAGTAGTTGTTTCCTAGTTCAGCAAGGAGCAGAAATCAGTTGCACTCATCTCAGCAGACGCTGAGTACATGGTTGCCAGCTTCCTCATCACAAGCAACTTCCTCATCCAAATGGCAGCATGTGAAGCCATTTGGATGAGGAAGTTGCTTGTGGGTCTTTCCAGGCAGGAGTTGGAGCCCACAATGATTCACTGTGACAATCAGGGTTGCATTAAGCTCTCTGAGAATCCAATGTTTCATGACTGCTCCAAGCACATCGAGATCAAGTACCATCATCTCAGGGACTGTGCAAAAAGGGATAGTAAAGCTACCGTACATTCCGACAAATAAGTAGGTTGCAAATATCTTGACAAGGGCCTTAGTCAAAGGCAAGTTCGTGTTTTTCAAAGATAAATTGGAAGTTTTACAGAATCCCTTCCTCGTTAAGAAGGAGTGTTGAAAATGTAGCGAAGAAAGGTCTTTAGGCATGTGCCTTAGCTAGTGAAGACTTCGATCTCTCTTTCTCGAGCATGCATGCGAGATCATGAGATAAACATCAATTGTGATGAGTTGATTTTCAGTTCACTAGAATGGTCATCAGTAGACTACATGCATAGTGTTGGAGCTTCAATGTGTTCGAGACTTCTTTAGTTAAACTACAGAATGAATGAAACAAGACAAGTTCAGTTAGGACGAGTTAAGACTTAAGAGACGAGTGAAGATGGGACGAGTTAAGTCCTCAATTAACTCGATTCACAACTAGAGAAAATCAAGGAGCAACTCGAGCCAATTAACTAAGAGCCAGTCTAGGTCTCACTGGGACTTGCTCCAGTTAACTAGCAAAAGCAACTCATTGCACTACTGTGAACAGCCATTCAACTTGACCTTTTAGGATGAAGGCACAAATATTTGATGATTCTTTGTTGATGGCATAACGCATTGATTGAGGAGCGAAGATCAAGAATTTGAAGAGCAAGTTTAGACTAGGTTTTACAGGAAACGATTATGTGAGGGTTGCAATCAAGAGTCAAGGTCGAGAGTAATTTCTCAACGCCAAGAGCAGTGATCAAGGAGTAGGCTGAGAACAATTTGTGGAGTTGAGATCAGTGAGAAGAAAGTCGAGAGCTTTCTCAGAGGCTATTTATTGGTTGCAATAGTTGCGCACTTAACTGCAAAAAAATTATTTGCTCAAAGAACAATCAATAAGAAGACCGCAACAATAAAAGCAGGTTTTCCCATTTAGGTTTCTTGGGTAAAACACGGGTGTCCTATTTATGTATGCATGTGTTTTTATTTCAAGTATTTTCCATTACATGTTGAATGTTAATAAACTTTGTATCTTGGTGAAATATTAACTTGGTTTCAATTTTTAGTTGCCTTGATTTTTCAGTAAATTCATCTAATTAGTTGCACTATTTCAAGAAAATTAAAAGGGTTCCACACAAGTTTCAAGTTAGTGAGAAGGTGTGTTGCACTTACAGAAAGAGAACCTCACAAGCCCCTATAGGATGCTCAGACCACTCTGTTATGGGTTTTACACAATCATAAAGGTCGTGGATGAAAATGTTTTGAATTGAGTATTTTCCCTTTCCTTGGCTTGCACCTAGTGTTATAAGTGGAGTTGCTTAGACCATATTTTCCATATTTGTTGGATACTTCAAAGGCATTTGAGCAACTGGACCCACAAAAGTCAATCCTAACTACATTGAATAGGGTAAAGTTGATTGGGTCATGGACACCATGACAAAAGATACCCACCAGTAGCACATACAACTCTACCAAGTTGTCAAAGCAAGGCAGCTTCTTCACCAAGGCAAGTAGCACACCAAGAGCCAAATTCAACAGAAGTTTTCCCATCTAATGAGAACTTAATCAAATGAAGACCACTACTTTCTAAGGGGGAAGAACTAATATAGGTGAATATCGATGGCTACCCACCTCTTCCACAAACCCAATAATGCTTTATTTTCTTCGCAATTCTTCTATGGTTTTTTTGGGTGGCAAACTTTTGAGGCCGCTTTAAGGCCCTAAGTGATATTTTTGGGCAATTTGGGGGATCAGGGGTTGCCATGGCATTTCCTAGCCCCAGACAAAAGTTGTAATCCTCAAGTAATTCCTTTCAACGAGCTACTGTGTGCCCCAAATGGATATTGTATGCAAAAGTTGCACCCCCAAGAAGTTGATGTACCAACTAACCCCCTGAGGGCCCGCAAACATCTTGGTGAACCATCTTCTAAGGTTAGGGTTTTGGACTTCTAAGGTTCTTTCTTGATCTTAAAAAGTCATTCCTTCTACCTCTTGTGATAGCTTTTACAAATGCAAGTAGTTGCCATCTATCTCTCTTCAGAAATAGCTACCACCATTCTAGCCAATTTGTGTTCTACGGTATTCTATTGTTTCATTTATCAATAGTTGGGTTTTCACCATATTACTATGCTCTCTGTTATATTTCTCTATGTGTGTGTTTTATTTCCTTTCCTGATTTGAGATTTCATTTTATTCCCTTGAACAACGTGGATCACGAATGGAGGCACAACTGCAGTGTCTAACCAGAGCTCCCTCTGACTCGGATCCTCCTTGTGATTCACCCTTTATCAGCAATCCCATGGAAATGAGCACGTCCACACCAGTGTTGTGAAAATCGCGATATTATCGCGATTTTATCGTTTTATCGCGAGTTTTTCAGCAGAACGAAAATGTCGCGAGTTTTATTCGAAATTATTGCTGGTATTTTTTTTTGTCCGATTTTTTTAAAATTATCGCGAGTTTTTCAAATTATCGCGATTTTTTGGAAAATTATCGTGGGCAGTCGGGGCAGTGAGGTTTTATAAGGGATGCTAAATGTTTGAAATGCAATTTTTTTTAAAGAAACAAATAATTTTTGAGTGGGGCAGCTTAATGATCAAGTCTAGGCCCTAGTATTGATATGTTTTATTCATGGGTAATGTTTAAATTCTTAAAGTAAAAGTGACATTCTCCTTAATCTTCAGTTTCATCATTTTACTTAAATTTTTAACATTACCATGAAATGACTCAGGATGTTTGAGAGTGGTTCCAGCTTCATTGGATTTCATATGGAGAAAGTAGAATTTTAGATTTCATTCAAAATCCAGCAGACTTATCAGTTTTTCAGGATTTCAGGATTGGGAGATTGTAATGTTTCCAGGCGACACCACCTACCCGGGCTACCCCTGCCACCAATAGAGGACGTGGTCTACCTCTTATAGCTCCTACTTCTAGTTCTTTAGCTTCTAGAGCATAGCAGACTCCACTGCCAACTCCACCAGCACCAGAGTCTACATCTAGAGGGAAAGGGAAAGTTGTGGCATTTTCTCGCAAGAGGGGTAGACGAAATCAATAGGATTAGACTTTAGTTATTTTCTTCATTTTATTGTATTATGACATGATGAGATACACTATTATATTTTTTGTTCATATTTTGAGGCTGAGTTGGGACTCGGGAGTCAGGACTTACTATTCAACACATGATTCAATGTTATGTGTGATGTTAGCACTAGAAATGATATTAAACATCTTTTATATTAGTTCTTTTATCATATTTATGTGTTAATGTATTTATTTTATGTTGTAGATGGTTTAGATATTAAAAAAATTGAAAAAAAAAAATGAATATTTTTGTATCAAACGATTTTTTCCCGATTATTTCCCAATAATTACGATTTTTTTCTCGCGCCAATATTATCCCGATAATGATTAATGCAACATTGGTCCACACCCAAAAGAACTTAACTGAGGTCCCGCTGACACTCCCAGAAAGATATCTGAAGTGGTAGTTAGCCCAGCAAATGAAGATGAAGCTATATATATAGATTGGATGTCTAATAGGTATTTCACATTAAATATGGTTTCACTGTCTGTCAAAATGTATGACTCAGCATGTAAAAACTATCATTAAAGCAAGTCTGCAATCTTCTCCTTGTTCAGAAGCAACCTGCTTGAAACTGTATGCATGCTGGTTATGGATATAGCCCTCCAGCCTTTTCTTGAAAAGCTAATATAAATACCTATGTTTCTGTAAAAAAACTGAAACAACTGGAGTATGTTACAAGCACACGAAGATTTCAAGATAGGTCATTTTTATTGCCTATTTCATGCAAATATAAATTGACTAAAATCATTTTGATCGTACGTATCATGGAACATAGTATATAGGTTTTCACAGCAAACTGCAAATTGCAGCTATAACAAACCTGATACAATAATGTATTCTCCATCAGGTGTTGACTTGATGCGGGTAGCTGCAGTATTAAAGTTCAGGTCCTGAATCAAGTCTATCCTTCGCAAGTACTCTGGTTTCACACATGACAATAAAAATAAATAATTAGGAACAACGCGACAATGGTAGGCTGCAGATAAAGCCGTAACAATTCATACAAGGTACTAACTATAATCTTTCATTACTCGATCTTATTATGACTTGTGGCGCAAAAACAAACCATCAAATGCTCTCCAGAGCTCTTATCAGAAAGAATTATCAAAAACTTGCTCTGTAAAATGACAAATGCATGCACAAATCTCTGAAGTATTCACAATCGTGTCTGCCAATCTACCGGGTATTGCTAGCGTATATGAGACAGAAACAGAATTATTCTATGCTTTAACTACTCGATAAAAAATCATCGAAAAGTGGCACTAGTACAAATAGAAAACAGCCCAAGGCAACCTATTTCTGCATTGAAATAATTTTAAAATAAAAAGCAGAGTAGACTGACCACTGTCGTTGCGCAGAGCTTTCAATTTCTTAGGCGTAAGCCATGTGGGAAACGAACGCTGCCCGGACACAGAATACATCTTCACGCCATTGATGGCAGTCACCTTCATGCTTCCCCCCTGACTCGACATCTTTGTGGCAATTAAAATTTCGGTATTTTTTATAATGGAGATGGTCTCTCACAAATACTGACGATTAGGTCGAAGTGATCCACTGAGTTGCAGCATACATTGAGATTATTTAAAACCTCTGTTAAATCCCTCCTCCTGGAATTAAGCATGAAGTCATCCAAACCCTTCATGAACCACAGCTTATATAAAATAAATAAATAAATATAAAAATAAAATAAAATAAAATATTCCTGCAGATAAAAATGAGACAGGAAAGTTGTTTAAATCATACTCTTTTCAAAAGAAGGGTTCCTTGCAACAATGGGCGTCCCTAACAATTTCTATGATTTCCAAACTCAGTCCACCAACAACATGTTACAGACATACATAGTAAGCTGCACCAAATCATACTCTTTTCCAAAGAAGGGTTCCTTGCAAGAATGGGCGTCTCTAACAATTTCTATGCATTTCCAAACTCAGTCCCCCAACAACACATAGTTACCGGCATAAATAGTAAGCTCCACTAAAACTTTCGTTCATCTTTCGTCCCATATTTCATGTAAATATGTACCGGGTGACTTTGAAGAACTCTTTACCCAATAGTGCAGCTGCAATTTTCACCGTCTAACTTCTCGATCGAATTAGACCCTCGGCATTGGTTTGGCATGACAGGTCGAGTTCAAGGGCTATTTTGGGCATAAAGATCCCTTCCGCTAAATAGGCAAGTTCACGTTTCCGTATTCAGAGATAAAAATCACAGCTAGTCTAGGGTTGCCCAATAAATTAGAATATGGTGCATGGCATGCTTATAGCTAAATCATCACATGCATTATTTTAAGCAGAGTATTTAATATTCCATAATTTTGAAATTAATATGTCGCAAACGGCATGTATTTAGATAAATATTATATATATTAATATTGTTTATATTGAAATATGTATTATTTAATGTTTATATTTCAGTTAAATGTCTATTGATGGCATTTGTAGAATGGTTAGAGTTTTTGGTTGGAATAATAATTTTTATTTAAATAATAAATTGTTATTTTTTTTATTTATGATTTAATATAAGTTAATTGAAGTATAATGAAGGGAATAAATTATTTGATTGAAAAATAGTTTATTTAATATTAATGAAATATTTATAATAGGTGGAGTTTAGACTATATGAAATGTTTTTCAAGTTAATTTTAATCAAAATTCAATAGAGTTTTTAAAAAAAAATTGAGTTTAAAATGTTTAAATTTTGGAAAATTTGGAGTTGGCGGAAGTGTTTTTCAAAGGGCGTTGAGTCAACTTTATATATATATATATAAAATGGTATTTTAAGAAACCAAAAAATCACATTTTTACGTTCAAATTGTATCGTCGGCATTCTAGGAAAGAAAAGGTTATTTTCATCTATAAGTTTATAATTATATATGTATAATATATAGATATATATATATATATATATATAATATAATATAATTTTATAATATATATATATCAAAATCTCTCGAGGTGCAAACTTTCTTTGAGTTTTGCACTCAAAAAAGAGGATTGACCTCGAGAGATTTGATCCATCTTAGGTGCAAACCTCTTTTTCGAATGCAAAACTTGAGAAAAGTTTGCACCTCACGAGATTTTATCCCTCTTAACGCTTGATAGATCCAAGTTAAGATGGATCTAGTTTGGTTTCAGTGGTGCACAATCACACAAAATTTGTTGAACATCTCTATTATTTTGGTCATTTTCAATATGTTAAATATGTATAAGATTCATCTAATCAAGTTGATTTTAAATTTGCTCAATTACCTAAGTTTGTTGAGATGATAAAGATTATTAATAACTTGAATGATGAAATAAAAAATTTGAATGCAAAGTGACAATGTAACAGTGTTGAATGATATAAAATATGAATAATAAAAATGTAATCATTTACAAATAGTCTTCGTTGTGATCAATCTCAAACTATTTTCTTTTACTATTCTTATTGTCACACCCATTAAGTTTTGTCATCTTTTCATATCAATCATATGAAAAGGGCGGTTCAAATCAAAGACAGTTCAAATCTTTAACTCGAGCTATTGTAGTAAAAGTCATACCTTGTCTCTCTTGCTCTCCAATATTATTAGTAGTTTTCTCCAAAGTCAATCATTGTGACTTATCGAGTGTTAAACCCTAAGTAAGTTTCAATGGTAGTTGTTTTCTATTATACCTCGTTTGAATGCAAAGTCACTAACAATGTTGAATGATGGAAATGTGAATAATAAGAATGTAGTTGATTACAAATAGATTATAGTTTCAAGAAGCAAACATTTCAGGTAAGTGGACATTTTATTTAAGATGAAAATTCAAATATTTTATTTATGGTTGAATTACTGCACCACAAAAATCAATGCACCTTGTCAATAATTTTTTTGTGTTTGCTTGAAATCAATGCACACTATTTAATCTAATTACTTTGAAATTAATGTACATCACACATCTAGTTACATCAAATCAAAAATCAGCATCTACATTAAAGTCAATGCATCTAGTGCAAGCAATCAAAAAGGATTATAAATCAACATCCACACTGAAATTAATGCATTTAGTGCAAGCAATCAAATAGGATTAGAAATCAACAACTACATTGAAATCAATGCATCTAGTGAAATCAATCAAGCAGGCTTAGGAATCAACATTTACATTGAAATCGATGCATCTATTTCAATGAAAAACTGAAATATTCATGGCTTTCTAAATCAAACTTATTTTTCCTTTTATAAAAGTCTTACCTCCTCTTCCACTATGGTTAATAATGTTTGATATTATATAATACCATCTAATATGTGTATTTGTATATGTGTGTCTCGTTCTTCTCCTCTCTCCCCCCATCTTTGTGTCTAGCTCCCTCCCTCTCTCCTTCTCTCACTCCCCCTCCCTCTCTTTGTCTCTCTCTTCTTCCCTCTATCTCCCTCTACCATCTACATCTATATTTCCCTCCATCTCTCCTTCTTTGTCTCTATATCTCACCCCCCCAAACACTCTCTCTTTTCCCCACTATATATATATATCCCTCTTCTTCCCTCTCTCACCCCTCCGTCTACATCTCTATCTCCCTTAGTCTCTCCTTCTTTGTCTCTCTCTATCTCACACCTCAAACATACACATTATCTCTCCATATATATTCATCTCTCTCTCCCTCCCTCCTCTTCATATCCCCATCTCTCTCTTCCCCTTCTCTCTCTCTTTGCCCTCCAACTTTGTCCCTATCTCCCTCCCTCTTTCCTTCTCTCTCCAGCCTCCATTTATGTGTCTCCCTCTCTCTCTTTCCCCCTTCTCTCCTTCTCCCTCTCATCTCCTTCTCTCTTTTGTAACAACCCTAGTGAAAACTCCATGTAATAAAAGTTAATAAAGACAAAATAATAACCATGATTGATGGGACACTTATTCTAGGCTGAATTTTGAGCAAAATCCTAGTGATGGGGATCACTTGTGATTGTTTAATGCCTAAGGAAAATGGAAAAGGCAATGGCCAAGGCTTTAGAAAGGCAAAATGGTGTTTTTGGCACATGAAAATTTATGAAAATAATGGAAATTAGGAGAAAAGGGAGGTGAAAGGTCACAGATTGCATGTGAGAAGGAAATTGAAGGAAAAATAATGGAAAATGGAGGCCTCATTCATAAAAAGGCTTATGAGGATTAGTTGGAAATATTTTGCTAACCTTTTGTCAATTCAGTGTTGGAGCTCTCTCATTATTCTCTCTCTTTCATACTCTTGGATACTTAAAGTTTTCTTGGAGCACTCTTGGAGGGTGTGGCATACTTGGATTCTTAGAGAAAGAAGGCAAAGGAAGAGCAGGAAAGAGCAAGAGGACATCGAGATTAACAACTACAGCGGGATTTGCTTACAAGTACCGAGTTGCATGTACGTTTTCCTCACTAGTTTTGGCATGTATGGCATATGCATGTGGATTTTTGGTTATGATTTGTCACTGGCATGAAGGATTGCCTAGATTGACAGTTGATTGTCTAGCCTTTCCATTTCCTGAATAGACATGGAGATTGTAGGTTTATTTCCTGATTTGTTTTGGTTGGTTCTCATGTTTCTTTAGCATGGGTTGAGTTATTAGTTCTTGGAAGCCCTGTAACTTGGGTTGAGTTACTAGTCCTGGAAGCCTTGGTTGGACAAATACTCTAGAATCTAGGTGGTAGCTGTGGACTGAGTTACTAGTCATGGAAGCCTTGGTTGGAACAAACACTCTGGAAGCCCTAGAAAGCTTAGATGAAGACCAATCTAATGATGGTTTTGTGATGTCCGACCGTGAGGTGGAATCATTGTTTGATGGGTTGAGGTAGATGGCCTTTGAAAGTCCCCGATGGTTTTGGATTGATGTGTTTTATGAGTTCCCACGTTCATGCTTGGAGTATAGCACGGGGGTGAATGGTTGAAGAGAGATTTGGTTCAACCATTCTACAGTCGGATGGAACATGGAAGTCCCATCCCGGGTTTGGATTTTGCATCATCAATATGAGGTTATTTCTCCTTGTATTTTTATGGGTATTATTCTGGTTTATATGTGAATCATATGGTTGTGATTTCAGTGGTATTTCTATTGCTATTACGTTGGTTATGTATATGTCTTATGACAGAAGCTATGTATGGCTCTCATCATGTATTTATTCGTAAATGAATGAACAATGTATGTATGACGTAATGGATAAAATTATAGTTTATGTGTTGAGGCATCAATGCTTCTTAGCGATTCTCAGCTAAGTATGAGACCCCTATGATAAGATATGTTATTTACACCTGTAGATTACATATTCATGATATGTTTGACGAAATGTTTGTCATGGCTAGTAGGGGTCCAATCAAAATCTCATTCAAGTAATTGTTTTCATACTGCTATTTCCTTGTTATCTTACCGTTCTGAAGGTGTCATTCAATTATGGGCAGTGACTTAGGCTCTGGGCTTGAAATTGCGGCTTACATCCTGAGGACATTAGCACAGAACTGAGCAAAAGAGTCCTTGGACGTTGGCATGCCCATAGCATGAGAGTGCCCAAAGGTCAAGTTGTCCAAAAGTTCAGTGGGACCGAAGGGCTGGTTGGTAGAAAAGTTGGATTGGTTCCTGAGGGTCCTAATACTGATGTTGAATATCTGTATGGTGTGTAATGTCCCCTAATTAATAATAAAAAAATATAATACTAAAATATAAGTAATAAATAAAAAAATAAAATAAGAAGATAATAATGGTAAAACAATAAAGAAAAGGTAATAATTAGTAAAAAAGAAGAAGGAATAATAAGTAAATAAATAATAAATAATGAAAAGAAATATAATATATAAATAATAAAAATAGTAATAATAAACTAGAGTCAAATATATATATATAAGTTTAACTATAAAAAAGTAGTTAACAAAAGTAACAAAAATAAAAAAAATAAGAAAGAGTTAAAATAAGAAGAACACTAAATTAAGTAAAACTTAAAAAAAAAATATATATATATATATATATTGCATGCTGACACATGGAATGTGTGCATGCAGCCCCCCTTCCATTGTTTGGTATATTTAATGGAGGATGAAGAACATGAGATTCATCATTTCTTCATCCATTCTCTTCGGAGAAAAGCGTTGCGAGACAAAGGATTCCCTAGCAGTAGTACGTTGATTGAGGGCTTGATAGTGACTAGCTATAGAAAGAGAGGGCTCGAGGGTGACCATCTATAGAAAGATTATGTGCAACTGAGCCTGTGGCTGGGTGGAGAGTCATCCCCAAAACTTTGTTGTGGTTAGCTGGATTCAAATAATGTTCAACTCCTAAATCACAAGGAATATAATCGGCCCAGATAAGTCATCTCCGCTCATGTTTTTGGAAATTCTATATTAATTAGTGGAATAGTTATGTGTTGATTATTGATCACATGATTGATCTAATTAGTTGTATATTTTAATTTTGGGGTTGTTACATATAGTATTATAGCAAGTTTGACTCTATCTGACCTCTAGGTAAAAGTTTGAGAAAAATACTTAATTAAATTCATCAATAATTTTGCTTGTGATGACAAGGTAATTTAATGAAAATAAATTTAGGAAATAGATACAATTTTTCTCTTTTTCTAGAATAATTATTATATAAATTCTTAAATTAGTTCATTATTTTTATAATAATTATTATGAAAATTATTAAATAAATATCATTGTTATTATGAGTAGATAAAGCGCTTTTTTTAAAATTAATGTTTAGATGTACATACATACTCTAGCAATATAGTGAACATGGATACTTCCAAATACATTATTTTAATTTATTTTAATTTTTTTAGAATAAAAAATGCATATTTAAAAAATAAAAATAAAATAAATATAAGTATAATAATATATATATATATGTATAATAGGTTCATATATTATAATATATTACTCTATTTATTTATTTTTATTTTAGCTACCTATTAAATATAAAAATGAATTTACTTTTGAATAAAATTTTATTTTATTTTTTATTTATTTAATGAAAAAATATTTTAAGTTAATGGCTTATATAATTGTTAATACAAGTTGTAAATTACTTAAGTAAAAAATTATTAAAAAAATAACTAAAAATAATTATATTTCAATTGAAAACTAGTTATTGATAAGTTAAAAGTTATGTTTCAGAACACAAAAGTAGTTATTAATTAAAAGTATTTTAAATTTTATTATTATTATTTATTTAAATTAAAAGCATATTTTAAGTTAGGTATATATAATAAAAGTTATTTGATTGTTATTTTAAAATTTACAATTTATTTTTAAATTAATATTATTTTAGAAATAGCTAAAATAAAAATTAATTATAAATAATTAAAATTTATATTCTAAATTGTAAATTATCTATAGATAACTAAACTTACATGTAGTTTAACTAGGTAGAAGAATTGTCCGGAAAGTTATGAAAATTCTGGGCATATTTAGAGAAAATCTGGCAAGATTTTTGTAAATCCAAGTTATAGTTGTTAAACTTAAAAATTGTAGGTGCCATAGGCGTTTTGATGGTGCTGAATCTATTTCCACCATCAAAAACAAGATTCAAACACTGCCTCTACAAGATTTTTTGGAATTTTTTTGCTCGGATTCTGATCATTTTTGGTCGTCCGGGCAATTCCTCTGCTGGGTAGACGACTCCCTAAACTTATATATCAAACTAACTAAAAGTTATTTGATTGTTATTTTAAATTTTATCATTTATTTTTATATTAAAAATTGTTTTGGAAATAACTAAAATAAAATCTAATTATAAATAAATAAAATTTATATTCTTTATTGTAAACTATTTATAGATAACTAAAGTTATATGTAACTGGGAACCAATACCCAAAACTTAAAGAGAAGTTCTAATTAATTTGTTATGACATACATAATTATTAATAATATGTATTTGTAAAAATAGAATGATGATGATTTAATAACATTCTAAGAGAGGTTTATATTTTGGTCATATATAAAGAGAGAGATAAATATCGTTTTTTTTTTTTTTTTAAAATAGGTAGAAATAGATGGTTTTTGTAAAAGTAATTGGGAGATGATTACAAAAAAATGGTATTTATTTTAAAAAATAATAAAAAATAAATAAATATAAGTATACATGATTTTTGAGCCACACATCTCAAATTCAATTTGTTTAGAGGACTTTAAAAGGGTAGTGATTTTTCTTTTTACTATGGATAGATTTTCATGAAAATCATATCAACTATTTAATGTAGAACATGATACCTTCTTTTTAGTTATCCCAATCTTTTTATATTCATTTATATCTAACTTTATTATGTAAATTATCTTTTAATCAAAGAAATCAAAATTTTGAGTCATTGAAAATTCAAATAAGTATGAAAAAAACATCAAGATCATAAATCTATGATCTCCCTCTTCGCTCCATTTGAATCCATCACAAGGATGGGATAAACATAAAGCATACTAATTCAAAATTAGGGTTTTAATAGCTTTTGAAGCAAATTCAAATCATGTGAGTAACAAAAAAAAATTTGATATACTAAACAAATAAATAAATGAAATTAATTTAAATAAGGTTAGGGATAATAAACCTTTGGGTCTAAAATTTCATTTTTGAAGGAGTTTTCTATTGGGAAAGGTAAATCTAATTATATAATAAATAAAAAAGAATTAGTTTAAAGATTAATAATGTAGTTGTCTATAATGCGACTTTTTGAAAGCCTTTCCGGTGGGTTTTTCCGGTCAAAATCCGGCATCAATTTATTGGAATCGCAAGTTTCATAGCTAGTTTCTGCACAATCAAAGAGTTTCAGGGGTTTTTCAGGGTGTTGAATCCAAATATGCAGTTAAAAAACCATTTTAACTGCAACAAATCAAGATTTAACCTCAATTTCTTCCACCGGATTCCGTCACCGGAATCTCCAAAAAGTCGCATTATAGACAACTCCATTAATAATGAGAGTTATGTAGAATATATATTAATATATAATATAAAAATGAATAGAAGTTTTAGGCTTCATCCATTTAATAAACTCGATGAAAGAGCTTGAATTTGTTTAATTATTATTAAAGTATTATGTTGAAATGGGTAATGAATGTTGAATTTCTTTAGTTAATATTAAAATATTATCTTAGCATTTATATTATTCTATTTTGTTATTTATTAGAAGTACATTGTAATATTTCACTGTATGAAGGTTTATAAAATTATTATTTATAATATTTATGTGTGGTGTTTGATTTAATAAGAATTTGAGTGTAAGTTAATAATGATAAAGAATTTATTTGAATATTAAACAAAAAAAGATGAAATAAGAGAAGAAAAGATGTCAGGATTGAGATCATATTTGATTACTTACGTTGGAGGAGAAGTGAATAAACAAAAACCTAGTAATAATGATGTGGTTTAGTCGGTTAAGAAAAATTGAGTGATTGAAATTTTGGATTCATGGTGACTATTGATAGTTTGTTGGTTGACTTTTCTCTAAGGATGTAGCCTCTTGAAGAAGGAAAGAATGGTAATGAAATCCTAACTATGAACATTAGGAAGAGGTCATCCAATATGAAGTAACATTCGAGACTAATAATGGGCTAAATTTTCCAAGTTACATGTCCAAACTAGGTGTGGAATATCATATTTGAGTGAATTTAGGTGGATTATGTACAAATTGATTGTTTTGAAATTAATGTAAGTCATGTGTATCTTAAATAGGTTGTATTAAAAAATAACTATAGGAATTGCATTGTCACTAAGATCTTTATGTTTGCACTTCTTAATAGGCACACCATTTAGAGTGATGCATTATGGAAACTTAACGAAATATTGGAAGGTTGAAGTGTTTTAAGTTTTTTTATATCCCAATGAGATGAGGACCAATCCACAATAGAATTTTCAAACTTATTTATGATGAAACTATAGGATGATGATTACTATGACAACCTACTAGGAATGATGTAATTTGTAAGTGATAATTTACTGATATAAATGAAAGGAGGTAATGTTTATCAATTATCTGATTTCTTATCAAAGGGAAAATATTAGTACGATATACAATCCATAAAGCATTGGGAGTTTCATGTGGATAATATTTAAAGTGGATGTGGAATATATTTAATGTGGAAAGAATTTAAAGTGGACGTGGAATATATTTAAAGTGCATATAGAATAGAATTCAAGATGTTATGACTTTGTTTCGAGGATATCTCCTTTTAGAAAGCAGAAAAAAATAATACAACATTGAAATAATAATGCTAACAACTAGCATTGTGGAAAATAAGTATAAGGAGATAAGGTTATTAAAATTTATAAAAAGAAAAAAAAAGAGGGGTTCTAAGATTGCTCCTTAATCTAAACAGTATATGTTTAATGAAGTTATATAAGAAGGAATGACAAGGGAGGAACTTACAAAATTATTGTTAATGACAATGAATGGTAGTTCTGGTGACCATGACCAACTTAGAATAATGAGATAAATAGAGAATAGTACTTGATAGATAGTTAAGGGAATGAGTGGAAGTTTCACAAACAAGCATAAGAAATCAACAAGAAGTAATAAATTGTCCTAGAATATGATGGAAGATTTTGCAATAGGCATTGATAACAATTAATGAAGTTTAATGATCATGATAATTATGAAGTTCGTAGTTATAGGAATTATGGTAACCTATGATTATATAATCCATGAATGTCTGCAGGATGGGAATAAAGAAGCTAAAAATAGAAATTGGGAAGATTTTGCAAGCAGAAACTGGGAAATGCCTTGGCATTGAGGTATTGTTTTCATGGTAAGTCCAACATTAGTGATAGTTGAGCATGGTGTTGATGTGAATAACAAAAGTATGAAATTTTAAGATTGGAGTAGCTAATTAATGTTCATACAGTTCTTAAGGTGCATAACACTAAAGTAGGAAGGGAACTATGAAAATGTAATAATGTATAGGGTTAAATTATGGGGTCTATCTCAAGTGGAAAATTCTCTTAAGGATACTAATGAGTGGATTGAACAACATGATGGTAAGGGTCATAGTGATGGCCTACAAAATTTATAAGTGTCAAGATTGGAATTGGTGAATACTTGTAATTGGTGAGAAATGACAAGCGATAAATGTTTCAAGGATAAAGATTGTTTGACTTATGGAAAAGGAAGTAAATAGGTGGATCAATGAGAAAACATTGAGCATGAAGCATAAGAACATATGTTGTCGGAAATTCTATAATGATACTTCAAGAAGAATATGCACAAATTGAAAAAAGAGGTGAGGTCAAGTGGTATTGAGATGAGAACTTGATGAGATAATTAGGTCTTTTGAGGATGTATAATGATAATTACACAATGATGGATAAATTACTAGGGATCAACAAACCCTCATGCAAGTTGATTAAGCAAGACAACAAACTTAAACAAAGATGACCCAGTGTATATGTGTCATTAAATAGAACAATACTAGAATGGATAAACAAAATATGTGTAGTGATCATGGAATTTTAACTTTATATTGATGATTTAAATGATTGTACAAACGGTAATATATTAATAATGAATTTCACTAAAATTTCCTTGGAGAAAGAAGAGTATCTTACAAGAGATTAATGCTCAAGATGATGAGGCTCATTTGAAATTTAACGATGTATTTAGATGAGTATACCTACAGTGTAAATGGTAAATTTCCTAATAGAAAGAACAAGAAATGATTATGACACGACACTAATAGTACTTATGAGATGACATAGATCTAGAGGGATGTTGAATAATCTTAATTCATAGTTATTATTCATTGTTTATATAAGTAAATGAAATTAATTCATGATAAGAATGCTTGAAGCATATTGTTGTTTTGTTGTAGCGGCTACAACCACCCTCAAAAAATTTGGCTCGCCTGCAAATTTCAAAGCTTGCCTCGGATCCTGCGATCGATTATCCTTGGTCACTTGTTGGTAAGCTGATGATTTCAAGCTCCCCTCCTTGATCTTAAGAGTTGTCCATGTTCTCATATTCATGCAACATGTGTCATATTTGGGCATAGGGGTTGTTGTTTGTCATGCAAATGGAATGTTGTATTGCTTCAAGGGAATTGTGTGTGTATGAGTGGTTGTCATCACATAGACATGTTTCACACTCACCTCACGCACTCACATCACGAAGGATGTTGCATCAAGAAAAGTATGTCTTATGTATTCTAGATGGTCTATGTTGTGTCACCAAGTGTTCATGTGTGATCATAATTGAGTCCTATCAATGTTTACATATGTTTCAGTGATCTCACACTTATCCATTTTCCCAAGCAACCTATCCTCATCGAGCTTCCCAAAACTGTCCACTTTTCTTCTGCAACCATCATGCTTCCTCCCTTACCTGTTGAAACCTCGTAGTGCGCAGAGACACCAACCTCCCTTCCTGCTGAAACTCCACAGCATGCAGAGCAGTATAGCTGCACTGCACTCAGAAATTGCGAAGAGGTGTCCTCCTGGGACCCTTTCCCACAGCAGTGCCCTAAGCCTCAAAACTGTGTAGTGTTTTCCAAGTTATCTTGTATGTCTTGCATGCAGAAACTACACAGACAAGCTTCCCAGGGCCTCATTCTAGTAGCAGTTATTGTCCACTGAAATTGCGCAGATCTACCTCTTAGTGACTACAGGAAAAGGTGACATACTAAAATCGCCCCCAAGGAGTTAAGGAGAAGGACCAAGGAACCAAGTAATGGAAAATATCAGGACCACATGCAAACTCCATCAGATGCATGATCATCTTGAGGTTAAGTATGGTAAGTAAAGAACAACTTTCAAAGTACACCTCTCAGTTGAGTTTGTAGGACTGCTTGTCATTGCCATATCATCCTGTCCTCAGTAACATGCATGTGCGCAAACTCAAAAAGTCATCTTATGTGTTTCTTCTACATGTCTTACTTCCTTTTCACTTGTTCGACCAATTATCATCTTCGGCATGTTGATTTTTATTCCATGCTTGCAACCTCGTTTTGGTGATGTTGAAGGTTGTGTTTGAGTTGTGCCCGCCATGTATACATCAATCACACTCACATACAATGTTGTATGCATTGTCGCGCAATTATCATCACGGTCATTCAATGATTTATCATAAGCGTCGCACTTGTCGCTCACATCGTCGGTCAGTAACAATGATTGTCTTGATGGTTTGAGGTGTCTTGTCATCGAGTCATGTTGGGTGTGTGTTCGAAAGGTCGTGTATGCATCAGTTCACTCACCCAAACACTTAGTCATTTTGCTGTAATTCTGACGACCAGATCACCCTCCAATAGCCGGACCTTCATTGAGTTGCATTGCACAACTTCGGCTCTCAGTGATCATGTACTGCTGCCCAGAATTGTGCAGAGCTTAAGGTTGTCTCTCAGGCAACCTGCACTACGCAATCCTGGAATTGACCGAACTGTCTGTCACCTATAATAATGCAGAAGTTACTTAGCAAGCCATTTCAATCTATGTTTCCCGCAAGCACATCAAGCAAACCTCCAGTTGGTCAACCAAAGAGTTCGACCGGGCAGTAACCTTGTGACTCACTCCCTCAAAAAATTTCCCAAAAGCTACAAAGCATGCCCACTCCACTAACTGAAGAAACTATGTAGACATGCCAGACAGACATCTTGTGTTTGTCACTATCTCCCTCAAAAAATTGCGCAGTTTTTAGAGTTAGTCACCTAATCAGCCGCATGTTGCTCACCTAGAAAGTTATGCAGTTTTCATGAGCTGTCTCCTAGTTTCTTAGCATCTTTCTCAGCTCATAAATTGCAATTGGATGTTCAGTAGGCCAACCTCCCATCAACTACGTATTTTTTACCAGCAGACTCTCGCAACCCACTGCCAACTCCCAAAAAATAAAAAATAAATGTGCAATTTTTCCAAGCAAGCCTCATGTAGCTCGTTGTCAGGTCCTCAGAGAAATTGCATAGCTTTTGCTACTAACCCCTCTGTTACCTACACTTCCTCCCTAAAAAAATTGAGCAGATCTGTCCTCTAGCTGAGCCATATCCCACGGACAGTCACTGCTGATCCAGATTGTCCATCTCAGTCTCCCAGTGACCTCTGCACAATTTTCACCGGCAGTGCCCAGAGCCCTCATCTCGGCTTGAAATCTGCCTTGTGTAGTTTCAGAACCTTGTCCTCTCTCTCGGTCACCTACATCCAAAAGCGAAGGATAATGCATCATGGTAGACTAAGAGATTTCTAAATTTGATGTCGTCTCGTCATGAGTGATTGCAGATACAGGTACATGGATGAGACATGACGCGACGACGAACAAGATGAACAAGGAGAGCACATGCAAGGAGATTTGTTCGCGAATGGACGAGCAGGAATGCATGCGAGGAGTTTTGTTCATGAACGGATGAACAAGGAATACATGTAAGGATATTTGTTCATGAACAAACGAACACATGAAGCATGTCAAAATATAAGTGAAGGAGGAACATGCACGTGCAAACATAAAGCAAACACCAAGACCATCGAAGACTTCGCACAATGCCATGCAGAGGCAAACCTATGATACACCAAGAGCACATCCATCACTCAACAACGCTACAGCTTGACATGGACACCACCAACAACATAAACATACTAGCATTGTCATGTCGAGTCATGTCATGAGTCATCTCGGCCACATCACTATTGTGGGCCTTACTGTTGTAATCAATGTAATGTAATGTGGAAGTCTAAGAGACCCACATGTAAAGTTGAAGAGTCATGTAAGTTAAATAGTCATGAGGGAAGTTGAACAATCACAAGGGTCATTTTCACCCTTGGCTATAAATACCCCTCATTTGTACATGCAAAAGACTTTTCACCTTGGCTCCTCCCACATAACCTTGAGAGTCTGTAATCTTTTCTTTGAGGAGCAAGCAGTGGCTCCAACACCCTGCTTACGCGGTTAGTGATGTATGGTGTACGAATGTGTCTTGGAACTTTCGCTTAATTCAGAATCCTGTTAACAGGTCATCACATTTTCACACATGTATTATAATTGTTTGTAAGACTATTCTTTGAACACTTGTAATGCATGTTGCTTTAACTTGTGTTAAGCCAGTTGAACTATTTTGGTTGTTCTAATACATATCCTTATGAAAATGTGTTGTATATGTTGTTAACATTGTCTTTCCCATGTGGGCTACCTTGTCGGACACTAGAAAAAACCATTCCCATAAGCTTGTTATAACAATTGTCGCACTCATGTGGACTATTCTGCTGGGTGTTGTACATGTTATCTGTTGATTGTGTGTTTTGATTGTCGCATCCATGTGTACTACTCCGACGGAAGCTGTGCATGTCCTGCTGTGTTGTGTGTCTTTGACAGAGTTGAGACTCTTCCCTTTCGGCTAGAGACTCACTTCCACCATCTCCCTCTACGATGAAAGAACCTTGACACAAGTAACACTAGCACTCACCAAGCACGCAAACCTCATTATTTGAAGACAAAGAAAACCACTCTCACGCGTTGACAAGAAAGAGCTAAGGCATATCTTTAAGATAATGGCAACTGGGCCATCTACCGGATGAGACTCCTACACCAAACGATGTGATGTCTTGTTGGGACTTCATACCAGGGAGATCCCATGAATGTTGGCAGGTCCAACACTGTCAACATTTCTGGTGCTAGAAGGAGGGCCAGATGACAAGATGAGCCCTCACAATCTATTTTGAATCTTTGCACATCTATCATGTAGTTTGTTATAGTTCACCCTCTGAAATTTGTGTCCAACAGACATATCTTTCACATCGAGAGGGAGTTCTTGGATGACTTGTCACAAATCACGTATGATGGTGAAGGTGAAGTGGCCTGACTTGAGCACTTAGATGACTTCCATGCACTCATGGAGAACGTGGAAGGTTTTAATGAAACATAGGCCTATTCATTGCTCGCACACACACTTCGTGACCACCCATTGTGATGGTGTAGCATACTACCTCATAATTTCATGCACTCATTCAAGCAGTTCAATTATCTAATTGTATTTGTTTTTTACCATTTTGATCCTGAAGCACTTGATAAAAAATTGTTAAAACAACGAAAGGCCTCGCATGAATCGCCTATGGGTTTTTCGTAGCACTTCTGTCTATTCATGTTTGAAGCTCCGAAAAGTCATATGAAATTCCAATGTCTCATGGACAAATTCGAATATTGCCTTACCAAATCACTCTGTACCAACATGAAGTTAAAGTTCAAACCCCGCTCAGCATACTTCAGTGATGGAGCTATGCAATCACAAGCGAACACAGTCGCTATCACAAGTGAATGTATGCCTTCCCCTCATCAAACAACTCCACCATCGTAGAGTGATGTGGGAGAACATGCACACACATCTATTCAATTGTCACATCCTCCTACCCCACCTGCTCTTGACATCTGCGCATACTTGGCCTGCAATCTTGTTGGTTGCCATGTGGATTTGTTCCCTCAACCTTCGTCCCCGTGTTCCATTGATGCTTCGGATTGTATTGTCTTGTGTTCCTCTGTTATGGACTCCACATGTGTTGTGAACGAGGATCGAGCTATCAATGGAGTTGATGTTGTGCAACCAAACTGCATTATCATTCATGATGAGTGTGTGCGTGAATCTAAACATGAATCTGTGGTAAAGGATGACCCCCTTCTATCCGCGCCTCCCTCGCTTTTTCCTAACGTCTCTGGTGATTCTACTATATTTGATTTCCCTTGTGAAAATTCATCTACGGATGCACCTACTTCTGATCATTTGCAGAACACACCCAATGTTAGTCTACCATTCATTAGCGAAGAGGACAAATCTTTCATCTAGAATCGACTTGACATTTTACCTATTTCTCCAAAAACATAGAGGGTGAACATTCTTGCTTCTCATCTACCCCTCTGTATGATTCATCAAATCATGAGGATGTCGATGAACATCTCAAATTTTCTAATCATGGTTGTCATGATCCCCATACTTCTTCATTTGATCATGACGTTGATTCACTCATTGTTAATCTGTCTAAGCCACTGGTCTCTGATGATCTACCTATTAATAGAGTGGAAACCTCGTGGGCTCTCGAGGTACTTCAACCTGGGCTAATGGTTATGTCAGGCCCTCGTTGTCCCGAGTTTAGTTCCACTTTCGATTAGAAAAGTTTCGAAACACCCAAGGCTCCTCACCACTCTCTGCTTCGCATTGAAGATCAACCAATGACCCAGATTTCACTTCCTCGAATCAAATCACATGATCCCATCGCTCAAGCTTTGGAGGAATCTTACAAAACAAGCGCACTTGCAAAAAATAAGTTATTGGTCTTTCTCTTGTTCGTTCATATGTCATAGTACAAAGAGTGTGCATGTTTATCATTTGCACAAAGTGTGTCACAACAACAAGTTAAATCCGCATAATGTCTATCTTGTGCATTCACTCTTTTCTTTTATGTGGATGTTTTAGAACTCACAACGTGTTGGTCTTCATTGTTGTATCTTTTATGTTTGTTGGTTCGCTTGACTGTGCTTCTTGTGAACCATGCCTTCACCAACATGGGCCAAACAATGCATCGGTGGTTGCATTGGAAATATCACTTCACGTGACTAAGCCCATGCATTGTTTAGCGTAGGAGTAGGATTAGTCTTTGCTTCTTGCGTTTCTTTTCTTTCTAGTTTGCATGTTTCTTTGCTTTCTTACCTGGTTTAGTTTGCTTACTTGCTTGCTTTGCTTACCTGTTTTGTTTTTTGCTTTTCAATTTCTTTTCTTGCTTGTACCCATAGGTTAGCCTCTCGTGAAACCGTGTTTGGCTCTCAAGACAAGCTAGGCAAATCCAAGAGGACTTGTACAACTATCAACACTTGGTTATTTGTTGTCCTCTCTCTTTATGAAGAGCTTGTTGTCTTCAGTCGATGATGTCTTGATGGAAAATATGTTATGTTCAGAGTGAGTCTTGGTGAAAACACAATGCTTGTGCTCTAACTAGCACCATCTACTCTAGTCGGTTATTTTGGGTTAAACCTTGTCAGATAAGTCAAGTAGAGTAAGGTGAGGGGGAAAAGCTTAAAAAGTATGTCATAGGTATACATAACATATTTCTTTGAAGAAACAATTGCTTCTACTCTCATTAAGTTGGGATCCATATTTCGCCCCTAAAATAAATAAGTGTCTATGCATAGTTCTTTGAAAAATGAAATATGAAAAAAAAATATTAAAATTTTGAAAAAATGAATAAGGCAAAAGAAGATAAAGGCTTTCTGCTTAGAGAGGTGATACAAGTAACTCCACCGAGGTATTAAGCAGGCTTGTTGATAGCGGAGCGATGCTTGTGTTCCTGCATGACTTCATCGGGGTATTGTTCAAGCCTGCTGGCAGCGGAGCAACACTAGAAATGGAACTTAAACTCTGACTATCATATTACTTGTGCACCAATATACCCCTCATTCCCAATCGAAGCAACTGGGTTGACTTGGCTCGGAATGTGTGCTGACTGATCAAGAGAATGGTAGGGACTACACCTTTTAGCCAATCTAGTGTAGAAATTGTTATCAACCAGGCTGGAGCAGGTTGGGCAGTGTCAACATTTCAACTCGATGTAACTATTTCAAACCAAATTTTAATTCGAAGTTAGCCCTTCCAATATGAGAGGGCTCTCTCAATATTTTTTAAGAATGTAGATTAATAACACTGGTTTTCTATTTGATTTTTAGGTGAAAGAGTTTGAGGGCAACCACCATTGGGCATGGAGTCAGTCAAAGAAAAACAATAATAAACAACATTGTTTTATGGAAACTGAGGCATCTTTGGTTTACTAAGGTGGATAAGGACATTTACAGTAATCACAACAAATTGAAGGAAGTTGGAGTTGTTTGACAAATTTCCAGGTAATCAACAAACTATGAAAATTAATAACAACAAAGGAACATGACATGATGTGACTAAAATCGGAATGAATCTCAGGTTAAAACAAAATTGCTGCAAACTGTATTTTCTTTAATTGAAAACAGTATAACAGTGGTTCTCACATCATTGATCCCCAGTGCAGAGTAAAAAATCTACATATTTATAGGGAAAGATCTCTTTACATAATATGCCACCTGGGTTATATTCAATCCACAACTATGAGATCTAATCCTATTTGATTAATAAAACTTCGAGCCTTCATAGGAATTTTTGCTACAACAGAGTTTGAATACAAATGGGAGTCTTATGGACTGTTACAATAATTTAAAGTGCGACACTTTATTGGTGGAAACTCGAACATCTGGCTCTTTGAATCTGATGTGTTGTTTGCTGTTGAAATGTGCTGAAAATGCCTTGGTGTCTTATTTTCCTTTGTTTCCCCTGTTGTTATTTTAGTATAATAATTTTCCCCTTTTTATATTAATTTGTCCATTTATAGACTATTGGGAAATTTCGAGAAATAATTTTTAATCAAAATATATCTGTAGTAAAGGGGCGATTTGTTTGGAAATCTCATTGTGATCCAATTTAATAATGAAAACTAGGGGGGTCGATTCTCTCGAACTGTGAATGGATGCATGTGGAGGGGTCACGTGGCAATTGGGGATTGGTGGAAAAGAATACAATCAGGACAAGAATGGACATGCATGGTTGAGTTGGCACATGTAGATGGAGGTCGGGATCTGACATGAAGGTGGAGTCGGGATAGTTGGTGGGAAGTGATAGGTAGAAGGAGCTACATGGCAGCAAGGAAGTGGCGGTGAAGCAGAAGTGGAGGGTGACGTAACCGGGATTGTGGGATATGGCGGGAGCAAGGAAAACCATTTTCGAAGGGGGGTCGAAGTGGTATATGGTATGGGGGGGGGAAGGCCTTAGAGTTGTCAGATTAAAACGAGATTATGATCGGCAGTGTGAACTTGTGTGAGGTTTAACCATGGGTGGACCCGGGGACTTATCATTGGAGGAGTGATATCAGTGGAGGAGTGGTGACGGGTTTATGCGATATAGCAATCGGCAAGAAAGACTTGCGATTTGCGATATCACAATCGCCAGTGGAGGAGGAATGCAGGTGGATATGGTTTCACAAAAGAGAAATAATAGATGGCTATATAGACTGCATGTCCTACCCTTTAAAAGGACTGCGACATGCTTATTAATGTTATGAAGTATTTCAAAGGGGAATGTGGAAATGTGGCTAGAGTTGGAATGGGTGAATACGGTTAGAGTAGGAATGGGAAAGACGACTAGAGTAGGAATGGGTGAAATGGGATGAGAATATGGGAATATGGGAATTTCTCCAAAACAAATAGAATGAACTTGTTCTTCCTCCTTAATCTCCAAATATAAAGTACAACAACTTCTTTCAGAAAAATAGCAGATAGATGAAAAGATCAATGGTGGAAAACCTTAACTAATAAAAATAAAATTTATTTTAGTGAGTCATGATGGATAATGTTGGATCCAATGGGGATGCTATGCTCCTGTGGTGCAACAAAGAACTAGGAGACCAATTGCCTAACTACCGGGTTGATCCCAATCTGAAGACTACATCAAACCCACTTCACCAAACTGAAAAGAAAATTACAACGTGTAATCTAAACCTGAAGGAAATGCTTGCCCAACAAGCTTATTTATGTCCTACTCTAACATCTAAAAATCCACCTTCTTAATTCAAGCAATATTCTCTGGTATAACCAGACAAAGAGTTGATCCAACACCTGGGCTTCTCGACTATGCTTGAACAAAATTAGTAGTGGATAATATATGGGAAACTTAGAATAAAAACTAAATCCATCACTTGAGCTTACAAATGAAAAAAACTTCACCTTCATGTTGACTGGAATAGACTTTCAGTAGAAATCATCTTGAAAATCTTCAAGCTACTGATCTGCAAGTAGTGGAGTCACCATGAAACTTCAATCTTCAATATTCTTTAAAAGTGGAGTCGTCAAGGTAATATCACAACCTTCATAACTTCTAATTTCCCATTACCCTCAGGAATTAGCAAGAAGAGACTCGAAGAGAATCCCGAAAAAGGGAGCTTTTCGTCTCCTGCTAGACACACCAAAATGTTATCAACCAGGCTAGAGCAGGTTGGGCAGTGTCAACCTTTCAACCCGGTGTAACTATTTTAAATCATATTTCAATTGGAAGTTAGCCCTTCCAATCTAAGAGGGCTCTCTCAATATTTTTTAAGAATGCAGATGGCTAACTCTGGTTTTCTATTTGATTTTTTAGGTGAAAGAGTGTGAGGGAAGCCACCATTGGGCATAGAGCTAGTCAAAGAAAAACAACAATAAACAACATTGTTTTATGGAAACTGAGGCATCTTTGGTTTACTAAGGTGGATAAGGACATTTACAGTAATCACAACAAATTGAAGGAAGTTGGAGTTGTTTGAGAGATTTCCAAGTAATCAACAAACTGTGAAAACTAATAACAACAAAGGAACATGACAGGATGGGACTAAAACCAGAATGAATCTCAGGTTAAAACAAAATTGCTGCAAACTATATTTTCTATTAATTGAAAATAATATAACAATGGTTCTCACATCATCGATCCCCAGTGCAAAGTCGAAAATCTACATATTTATAGGGAAAGATCTCTTTACATAGTCTACTACCTGGGCTAGATTCAATCCACAACTATGAGATCTAATCCAATCTGATTACTAAAACTTCGAGCCTTCATAGGAATTTCTATTACAACAGAGTGTGAATATAAATGAGAGTGTATGGACTGTTACAATAATTTAAAGTGCGACATTTTATTGGTGGAAACTCAAACATCTGGCTCTTCGAATCTGTTGTGCTTTTTGTTGTTGAAACGTGTTGAAAATGCCTTGTTTTCTTCTTTTCCTTTGTTGCCCCTGTTATTATTTTAGTTTAATCATTTCCCCCTTTTACATTAATTTATCCATTTACATGTTATTGGGAAATTTCGGGAAATAATTTTTAATCAAAATATATCTGTAGTAAAGGGTGATCGATTCTTTCGAACTATGAATGGATGCACATGGAGGGGCCATGCGGCAACTGGGGATTGGGGGAAAGAATACAATAGTGACAAGAATGGATGTGCATGGCTGAGTTGGCACATGTGGATGGAGGTCGGGCGTTGACGTGAAGGTGGGGTCGGGATCGCTGGTGGGAAGTGATAAGCAGAAGGAGCTACTTGGCAGCAAGGAAGTGGTGGTCAAGTGGAAGTGGAGGGTGACGTAACAGGATTGTGGGTTATGGCGGGAGAAGGGAAAAGAATTTTCAGAGGGGGTCGAAGTAGTTT